>CM057089.1:23692500-23710000 GCA_029959045.1 Taenioides sp. WSHXM2023
TGTGATTATTCATAGATCAAAAAATTAGACAACATAATAATGGTGACTCATTATGTGTGGAATTTGGCTTTTTGATATATGCAAATGTTGAAAATAAAATAGTGGTTAAAATTCCACAGATTAAAACTGTAGGGATTCGAGACTATGAAAAAAATAATAATATGCTGACAATAATTTGCATTCTGAAAACATATAGCCACTATCAGCTCATTGAGAATTTCCTCTTACCCATAGTGGTGCATTCAAGGGTCAACTGGAAATAGGATTTTATGTCATTGATGAATTATGTCTATAAATGTATACAGTGCCCCTCTGCATCTGTCCTCTAAATAAATTTGATCCTGACAGTTGATTTTAATGAGAAGGCTTGATGGTGCCAGGAGGAGAATGTGATACTAAGAAATCCTTTGGGTGTGTGAACTAATGCTTTAAATAAAGATAATGATACAACTATATTCTGACATCTTGGAAGCATCTGTGATAAATTATTAGTTTATTTATAATTCCAAGATCATTGTCAAACTCAAATAATAATATTAGGCAAGCAGCAGGTTACACAAAAATGCATCAACTTTGTGTCATAATTAAAGGGCCCGTATTACACTATTTTCTAATCTATGTTATAATGTTGTTTCCTCCTCATCTAAAACAGACTTGGAGTTTTGTTTTGTTTCATTCACACATTTTTAACACACAAGCCCTGCATATTTAGGCTGTGTTGTTCTCTTAAACAGAAAATACTCTGTTCCACCTTATGATGTCATGTGGTAATACAGGTAAGAGAAGAGTTCCACTGTGTTTTTAAACTCCATACATCTTCACTAGAACCATTTGGATGATTTTAGCCTTGGGGTTGCCAATCTTTACTGAACAAAAGGTAAAAGGTAGCTGTTAATTTGAAAACTACTTTTTCGTGACATCACAAGGTGGAACAGAGCATTTTGAGCTTTAAAGACAGACCAGTAATAAAGAGTTACTCAAAGATTTGAGCAACTCCTGGTATGTTTTTGATGCGGTAACAACATTTTAACATGACTTAAAGCTCACAAAAGTAAATATCTCATATTTCTCTTACTATTTTATTATTATTTATTTTTCAACATTTTTTTCTATTCTATTCTTAGACATTAAATTTACCAGTCATTCTTTATAAATATTACTGTCATGTTCACTGTGAATGAGAGAAATAACTTTAATGGATTCCAGTTTAGGCGTTTCTCATTTACTTTATCTTCATTTCCCCCTCAGCCATCTACAGTCAAAGATCATATTCATGCATGACTCATACTTTCACTATCTGCATGACTTTGATTCGATTCTAGGCCTAAAACTATGGCGCATAAGATACAGAACTGAATCCTCCCACAAGGTCATGTCTCAGGACGACATCTCAGTAGTGCTCCCCCTAGTGGCCAAAGTAACCTCACCTCAAGTTTGTAATAAAAATTATTTCATACATTTTGGAATAAAAAACATAACATCTCTCAGCATTGCTGCTTAAAGATCCAGTATTACACAGAATTGACTCTTGTGAGCTTCAGGCCATGTTAGAATCCTGTTACCTTACAGAAAACATACCTGGAATTGTGTTTTATTTCATTCACACGCTTGAGTAACCTTTTATTATTAGTCTGTCTACAGAGTTCAAAATGCTATTTTCCACTTTGTGATGTCATGTAGTGGTAATTTTCCAATTAACAACTACCTATTCCCTTTTGTTCAGTTGAGAAATTCCAGGGCTGAAATCATCCAAATTATTCTAGTTAAGGCTATAGTTTACAAACGCTATGGAGCAGTTCCTGCATTACCCCATGACATCACAGGGTGGAACAGTGTTTTCTACTTGAGGGAAGAACTCAGCCTGACTGTTCTGATGAAGAAACATAACATAGAAAATAAAATTGTGTAATATGGGTAGAGACTATTTATCGGTTGATGTGATCCTGATTAGCCTTGTCTAATTTTTCTTTAATCCTTAATTTTAACTTATACTTTTAACTATAACAGTTGTAACAGTTTTGTATCTAGCATCAGTGTTGATTGCAAAGATCACACCTCTCCTGAGCAAAAACATAGTTTTATTTCTCGTTGAAAGGAACTTTTTAGAATATTACAGCAGAACACACATGACTGAAACAGCTGCCATTTCACATAACACAGTACAGGAAGAAGGGTGAAGTTCAATTGTATAATATCATATATACTTCAATAGAAAAGAAAGATATTGCTCCCAGGTGTATATTTTAGTATGGCATTTGTCTGCTGTGTCGACATGGCTAAAGTAAAATTCAACGAGGTGTCAAAGGAAGCGGGACAATGAACGTGACATTCCCCAAAGCGTGGGAACTTTGTGGCTTTTATTAGGCTGAGAATAAACTTTCCAATGCAATACATAAAGAAATCTTAAAACCGCTCTCCAAATGGATAAATACCATCATACAGCAATCAGAAAATGCAAAGAAAAAACACAAGGCGGCTCGGCGCAGGAGCAGGCATGCAAAAATATGACCATATTGGAAAGGAACACTACAGACTAAATGTAGCGATGTTTATGTTTGCATCGAACTGATGTAAAGCCGTATAGTGAGAAACATGAACGGTGGACTGAAACAAGGGACAACTTGATGCTTTGTAAAGTGAACTGGAGTGCTGAAAGTTTGCTGACAAACTACTTCAATGAAGTCATATTTGTTTTAATAGAAATTGCAATAACATACTGTTATCAATTTGTGTACTCTTTTTACTTCCTCTAAGGAATAACAGAAATGTTAGGAAAAAGCAGGTATGAAATATTACCCTGGACTTTTGCATCCAAGCTTAGTGTTTTAAATAAGCCACTTTAGGCAGCATTATCTAATAAATGTCTTATATCTCTAAGACATATTGCAATAAATCTCTTTTGAAAAATAATTCTATCTATAATTGATCTGTTGTAACTAAATCTCTTCCAGTAAGTTATATATATCTTTTTCTTTCCTTATAGCACCCGGCAGATGGGTTTTTGTTTTCCAAAAAGCACCTAAATTCTTACAATCAGACTGAATCTGCTTCAGTCGTTATTGGTCTGAGTTCAAGATTAAAGGATCCAAATGGTGCACCCTATGTACGTCAACAAGGCCAGTTCCCTGGAGACTGTCGCTCAAGCCCAGCAACATTAAGCTTTCTTATGGAGACCAATGCTAGAGACCTGCTGCCCATCGGAGACAAAGGTCACTGAGGTCACAAAACACATGGGCCTGCATCCAGCCAGGTAACAGCATCTGACACAAGCAAGAGACGCTCAGGTGAAGACAGACCCCCCAAGTACAGGAGGGACACGCCAACTCTGAGACACCCTAAACCAGTGGGGCAGGACATCAACACTCGAGGAAGGAGTGACAAGGGATACAGGGCCATTTAAGCTCTTTTGGATTTTCTTCAAAATCCAAATGAGCAGTGTGCTTGTAACAGATCACCATAATGGATGTGGGTGCCCTGCCATACCCTATGCTCTTCTCAAGCTGGCTGTGTGGGTTGTGTTTGATCTGCACTGGTCCAGGTGAGACATTTAGGACAGAAAAGCACACACACAACAGCCATGGTGATGGGCCAGGGGGGCTGTCTCCCCATGGACACCTCACCCTACACCTGTCCTGCACCAGGTGAGCTCTAGCACTGTACAACCAGGAAGTGGGACCATGTGCATCCCGTCTCCAGCACTGTCAAGCTTAATTTGTTGGGCTGCTTGAGGTTATCAAACGGACAATCATATATATTCATATATACTTATATATTATTTAATTAAGGGGAATCTCAAACAGGAGCTGACTACTGCAGTCTGTACTCACTTATCTATAACATCCACCTACACTTAAACATCATTCTCTTATATAGACAGTAAATTTTTCAGTCAATTATACTTTTAATTAACTCCGTTGTTTTTAAAGTTCGTCATGCACATAAGTCGCTCCTCTCTTTCTGTTAATCTCCAGGCTTTGCATCATGTTGTCAGCTTCCTCCCGAGCAGCAGCGCTGGCTCAGTCGTCGTCCACATCGTCCCCCTCGGACTCCTCTCCGCCTCTCCTCTCGTACATCTTATCCCGGTGCCGCTCCTGGATCTCTTTCATCTCCTCTGCGTAGCGACTGAACGCCCCTCCAAACTTACTCCAAGCTTTAAACGGGATAGTTATAGAGTTTCTGTAACTGGGTTTAACTTCGCTCACTCGCAGGAACACTCCGTACTTGTTGGACCCCACGTCAAAGAAGAAGCGCTTGGAGTCCACCATGATGGAGGTGCCCTCGGGGAGCTCGCTGTAACTCCCGGCCCCTCCGCCACCGGACAGCTCCTCCTCATCTCCCCCGTAGTCGTCTATTAACTTGGCGAGGGCGTCACGGAACTCAATTAAGCCCTGCGCCGGGAGAGCGATGGTTTGGCCGGCCTGCATGCCAGCACCCTGCATGCCGCCCATACCGACTCCGAACCCCGGGCCTCGGTTTACGGTCTGTCTGATCCGGAGGAAGCGGCCCCGCTGGTTTTCTTTTAGGTCGAGGTAGTATTTGCGGTTCTCCCGCACCAGGAACTCGCTCTTCAAGGCCCGTCTAGGCCCGGTGTCATCCCCACCGGATGACTGAGCAATCTGCTCCGGAGTGCTAGGCCCCAGCTGGGCGTAGTGCTCTATAAAATCCCCCAGGTAGTCACGGAACTCCGCCGCCACTGACATGGACAGGGTCAGTCGACTTTTGGAGCCCCCGGCACCCACCTCGGCGATTTTAATGAACCGGCCTTTAGCGTTCTGCTTCACGTCCAGGTAGAAGCGCTTGTTCTGAATGTCCAGCCGCTTCGAGGCCAGCTCCTGGGTCTCCGACTCCCGCTGATAGTGCTGGAAACCTCCGCCACCACCACCCCCTCCACCGCCGCTGCTGCCACCGCGCTCACTGCCACTGTCCCCATCCGCCATCTTCGCCACCAGCAGCCCGTCTCTCTGCGTTTCTCTGACCCCCACCCCCCGAGCCTGCCGAGCCCACGGAGGAAACCGGACACGGTTTAGAGCCGTGCGATTGGCCCAGGCAAATGTCAGTTTAATGATAGCGGAACAACTTTGCGCTTTGATTGGTTTATTTCGCTGTCTGTAATTAATATATAATAGCATTTATACGCTGCTGGAGTCCACAAGTGTCTGCGACTGTAATGGGGTTATGGAGTTCAATACTGTATTCGTAGAATTCTAATAACAATGTGTTTTGGTCCTTTTTTTTTTTTTTTTTACATATGTAATGAAAAAAGGCCCCACAGAAAATGGACACTTGTATAGAATACGTTCAGCAGAGGCACAATGACAAGACAAGAACTGATGTATGTTTGACATTTTTGTGCTGCCCCTGGAAGGACACGCCGCACTGTCCCGCCTACAGGCCGGGTTCGTGCTAAAGCCGCCGTGAGCTGTGGGGGATGGGCACGCTGTGCAAAGTGTGCGCTGATTGGTCAGATCTAATATTCGAAGCAAGAACCGTGATTGTGATTGGACAATAAGGTCTCCACGAAGGTTTGCATGTAAAAGATTTCCAAAGAGGTTTATTGTTTCTTTGCTCTCAGGAGCCGAAATTTTTGGCCATCGATTTGGTTCTTCAATCAAATAACAAAGCGAAAAAATGGTATGTGCACCTGCAGCACGTGTTAAACTGTTATCGGAGCTTGCATTGCGTTTTAAGTGTTTCCCCAGAACGACAGCTTTGGTTTTAAACGGTGTTTTAACAGGAGGTGTGTAGTTACAATGGAAGCTAAAGGGCTAACTTGGAACTAGCTCCTGCCGTTATCAGCACGGGTCCAAATGCTATAACATTTTAAGATAAAAATGCAATTTTAGCGCTCTTTTGTGTTATCTCGGGCACTGTTATGGACCGATACAGCCCGTACACTGTACAAAATTGTCCATTGTTTTGACGTTGACAGCTTCTCTTCTTGGTGGTTTAGCAGCGTTAGCGCGCTAAGCTAACTTTAGCCGCTTTACTGTGGGGTCATGGGAAAAGCGGTGTGTCGAGATGTGTAACTTTTTAATTTTAACTGCTCGTCAAAAGGGCTGAAAATGGACAGTGTCTCCTCTTCTTAACACTGTCAGCTTTAACATGTTCCATTTTAATTAGCTGATAAAGTTTCTTGTCCAAAAGGGAGGTTTAAAAGCGGCGCCGCTGGTTTGTTTTGGGTTTGTTTTGGTTTTGACCCGCTCTTGACGCACCAGGATGACAGACGCCCGTACTGCAAAATCAATAATGATGCAGATTGAGCTTCTCGGTTAATTTTAGGTGTTTGTTAGTCGTGTATTGAATGAATAGTGTTTTATGCTGAACTGTGAACGCAAACACTGGTATATTTGATTGGCGGGAAAGTGTGACAGTTACGGGGTATAAGTAAATACTGTGGCATATGGCCCGCGTGTTCCGTCCACGAGGTCCCATCAGTGTTTTCAGAGGAAGACATGTTACCCGGGTTATGAAGCACCTTTTTGTTGTTTTATTTTTCTTCATTGTTACATTTTTATGGTGTACTTGTTTATTGCATTTTTGACGTGGTTCTCCTTAATTCAGGCTGGTGGCAAAGCAGGTAAAGACAGTGGAAAAGCCAAGGCTAAGGCAGTGTCCCGCTCACAGAGAGCTGGTCTTCAGGTAAGGCCGAACACATCCCTTTGCAGACATTGTGCTCTTCTTTTCGTTAACATTACACATTTTATTTGTTTTTATATCAGTTTCCTGTGGGCCGTATCCACAGGCACTTAAAGACCCGCACAACCAGCCACGGTCGAGTTGGAGCCACAGCAGCTGTGTACAGTGCAGCTATCCTCGAGTACCTCACTGCTGAAGTAAGCACTTGTAAATTATGCATACTGTTAAAATTACCCCTGGATTTACTTCTAATGTATATCATGCATTGTCTTTTCTGTAGGTGCTAGAGTTGGCTGGCAATGCCTCCAAAGACTTGAAGGTGAAGCGTATTACTCCCCGTCACTTGCAGCTTGCCATTCGTGGTGATGAGGAGTTGGATTCCCTCATCAAAGCTACAATTGCCGGAGGAGGTAAATTTGCCTTGTTTATTGTGTTATATTTTAGTATCATGTTTAAAGTTGGTTCAGGAAATATGGTTTGAAATGGTTTTTTATGTGTGCCTGTATATTGCTTGTAACTGAATGCTTAACTTTATTTTCAGGTGTCATTCCCCACATCCACAAATCCCTTATTGGGAAGAAGGGCCAACAGAAAACTGTGTAGATGCCACATTGACCAGAAATATTTGGGCTTGGTGTTTGATTGGACCAGGAGTTTTCACTTTTGTCCTTTTTTATTGTTATTTTAGCAAACAAAGAATGATTGTTAGACTTTGTTATTTACTCCCATATTTAGGAAAAAAGTACAGAAACCTCTTTAATTGCAATCCTTTTGTATGTCATTTAGAGTTTGACTGGGAAGTTCATGATAAGTTCAGTTGACAGTGAATTTGTTTGATTGGCTTTGAATTATGTAATGTTTTGTATTGAAAGAAATTGTTAAACCATTTTTATATACAGAACGTGTTCCTGTGGTTATTTTTGTGTTACAATATTTACTATAATACAAACTTTTTAAATGAAACTTTTGGAAAGAAAAACAAAACGGCAAATATGAAATGGTGCTCTGTTTTATTCTTGACCTTTACTGTAATATTTTGAACTGCACAAAATAGTGTTGTATTAAAACATGACTTTTTCAAAATGTTTTTTCCTGAAAATTGTCTTCTTCTACAGTGGGTTATCTATGTCAGTGTTTCCCCAACCAGGAATATGGGATCCACTAGGGAATTCAAACATTTAACAGTGTTCTTAGAAAGATGTCAGATTTAAGGTGGAAGTAAATTGGTATTTGAATATACAGTTTTCTTTGTGGATATTTTACATTGTTAAACATGCACTACCGAACATTTCTAGTGGAGGGTCCTTTTGTCTTAATGGAAATGTTGTTTCTTTGTCTAGAATGTGCCACAATATAGATAACTGTGGTCTCCCTATCATGGGGGAGACAAGCAGGTTACAGCACTATGTTACTTAATTCAGATCTATTCACAGAAGGAATTATTGTATTTTTGAGTATAGAAATGGAATAGAAACGCATGTAATTAATAAATGCCAGATGTATATGTTTAATGAAATACCATGGTACATTCCAGGCAATGTACCATGGTATTTAATGGTACACTACCTGCTCCAGGTAGTGGACCCTGCAGTGCACCTTTAAGTAGTCTTGAACATTAATAAAGTTAAAACAATATATAATGGTAATAAGTAATTTACTAAAAAATTCAACAGATTTATTTGACAACTTTACAATCACAAGTATGAGAGTAATTAGAATGGGAGACAAAGTTTAGGAACAAAATAAAACTCCGATCGAAGAGTAAAAAACATAAGATTCTAGAGGCTTAATCTTTCTGCAACACTTTTAACTGTAAAAATATAATAATGGTCATAAGTTCCAAGTCTTAATTTTATCTTGGGTAACTTGTGTACAGTTCATGAGTCAGGAGGATGTTGTTTTCACCTTTGCCCACCAGGGGGCAGACTATCCCTATTTACCTCTATTCACAAAAAGCTGCATGCACCTCTGTTCTCACGCAATAGCAAGTTTTTGGGCATTCTTCGTTTCGTTTTATAAAGTTTTATGTTGAATACTTTTTTTTCAGCGTTTCAAGTGGAGAGGGGTTTTTTTTTTGGGTTTTTTTTTTTTTTTTTGTTCTTCAATACAAATGAAGCCGCCTATTCTGCTATAACTTAATTCTTTACCAGGTAGGCCTATGTAATAATTTGATATCTGTGTAACTTATTGGCTTCGACGCAATATGCTTTAATGACTTTGTATAAATTATAATTGTTAGCACATTTTTTTAAGATTAAGTTTCTAAACACTACATTTTCAGGACAATTTGCCATTTTTGTCTGTCATTGTTGTCACCCCATGATTGCCTTTGCAGTTCACGGTGTCAGTGTGAGATCATATTTGTATGAGCTGCAAATGAAATGGAGACATCAGAAGACATCATCTCAAAGGGTAACAGGAACAAAAAGCTCTGTGCCAAAACAATATCACAGCAATGCCCAAGTTGCAGTGCACTGACAAGAAATCATATTAACATTTATTTAGGAAACTGAATAACTGCTTAGTTCACTGTTTTGATCTATTTAAAAGGCCATTCATGATTTAACTAGTCATAATCTAAAGATGCACACTGCTCCTCTACACAGACATGTTATTGCTTTCAAGAGTATGGCTTTAAACTTAAAACATGCATTCTTACTGTTAGACTTAACAGGCCTTGTCTCTCCACAGATCTGACCTGTTACATTGTCTGGTTGCATCACCTCCTTGTTTCAGTGGAGATGGACTTGTTAAATGCCATACTGTGGAACATTCTAGGCAGTAAGACTGAATATACAGGTAGTGAAACCTCCAAAAGTTGCATAAAGTGCACCTTTCATGTTAATGTATCTTTTTAATAATTTAATACAGATCTTTGTTATTTTAACTTAATGTTATTTCACATTTGCACCTCTGATTATTATCAATTAATGTACAAAAACATAAAAGAGGGCCCATTTACATAGAGGCTAATACAAAGTTAGAAGCTACAATAGAAATCTCACCATCATTTTGGATATAGTGTAGGCCTACAGAGTAATTGTCCATGCAGCCCTGGTGAAGATGTTACTTTCCCTTTGTTAAACTTCTGTGACTTCATGATTTTTCCATAGATGAAGGTGATTGGTTTTGGCGTTGCATATATTGTTTGCATGAGTTGGAGTCTCCATGGAAATACATAAAAGCTGCAGCGGCCTCACATCTTCAAAGAGCCCAGACCATTTGTTTATTCTTACATCTCTGTCTACAGTGAATGGTCTCTCAAGAACGTTCAGAGCGTGACAGCTAGAGGTCAGCCATCAGCTTCCATTTCTATCTCCAGGTAAGCTGAGGTAGTGAGTACTGAGTATTCAAGTACAAGTGAATGGATCATTTCTCAGCAATCATTTAAAGTACAATGTGTTCAAAAAGTAACTTAGTTTAATTTTATATCTACCACTGCAAGCATGAGCTGGAATACATCAAACAACTTACTGGCACAAAGTTCAGCATCTTCTTTGACAGCATAAATGAAGTTATTATTCAACCCTAAAGGCGCGATTATTGTCAGTTGAAGGGACTTTAAGCAATAAGCTTAATATGACAAGTTTGTGGAATGTAACAAATAATAATAAGGTTTAATTGTTATGGATCATAAGTTTGGATAGTTCTTTCCAAAACAATGAATCTCCCATAGAGTTATACAGGCCCCTGCCCTCCTCCTCAAACGCAACCTAATGCAACGTTTGCAGAGTTTTTATCGTAAGACATTTGAGGGCAGTCATATTATACAAAATAGATTCTTGTTAGCTTTAAGTCATGTTATATGTGGTAGTTTTCAGGTTAACAGTTACATTTTGTTCAGTAGAGATTGTCAATTCCAGGCCTGAAATCATCCAACTGATTCTAGTAAAGGAAGGTGGAGTGGAGCATTTCATGTATTTCCACATTACATCACAGGATGGAACAGAGTGTTTTTTGTTTGAGAGACTCAGCCTAAATAAGCAGGGTTAAACATGTGTAAATGAAACAAAACACAACTCCAAGTAAGTTTTTGAGGAGACAACATTATAACATAGATCAGAAAATAGCGCAATATGCTCTGTAAGAAGTAGTTTTTTTCTTTGTGCATCTTTAAATGGAAAAAAATGCTTTGATTTGCTCTGCCCTTCTTACTCATAGCCTACACATGCCCTAAATTAATCCACATATAGAGATTTAAGATGACAGATGTATGCAGACACTTGTAGCCGCTGCGCTGGTGAAATCTGTGGTAATTCCTACACAAGAATTAGTTGATGATGAAAATAAACATGGGCTTCCTTTGATCCTGAATGTAAAGAACACATAAACTTAAGCTGACAGAGGACGACTCCATCTAACACAGCTGCCTCCTCTGAGAACTGCTCCTTTAAGTATCTGACAGGTGCAGGTTATGAGACGCATTAAAACCCAGTAAACCCTCATGTTAGTTACAGCTATGTTTGCACTGACAGTATTAGCTTAAATATACAATTGCCTGTCAGGAATACTGCCTTACTTATTGTATATGTTAGGGTAAAAGAACTGGGAAAGATTTTGGTGGCTCCGGAAAATCATCTGAGAAATTGTAATGAAGTCTAATGGAGTTATAATGAATTAATAATGAATTATAATGAAGTAACTGACTAGAGACCTGTATGACAAATAATCTTCCAAGTAGCCTAGTAGCTATGCCTTTTATTATGTTAAAATTATATATATATATATATATATATATATATATATATATATATATATATATATATATATATATATATATATATATATATAATTATATAATTATATAATTATATATAATTATCACGTGGAAATACAGGGAGTGCTCCACTGTGTTTTTAAACTGCATACACTTTCACTATAATTATTTGGATGATTTCAGACTTGGACTTGCCGGTCTCTACTGAACTAAAGGAAGCTGTTACCGCTTCATGACATCACCAGGTGGAACAGAGCATTTTGAGCTTTGGAGATGTAAACGGGACCTTTAATCTTACAATTAAATACTTCTATGCAGGAAATGTATATATCTGTTTGCAGATTAGTGCGGTGGATGCCCCTGATTCATCTAAAGGGGCATATAATTTAATAATAAATATATTTTTGTACATTATTGTACAGTGAGGAAAGGTCATAGTACATAAGGATAATCTGCAGGGTTGTAATAGGCATAGGGAAATTGATAGGTTCACTTCCTATATTGCCACTTATCATTACAAGGTGGAACAGAGTGTTTTCTGAATTTGCGTGTTGAACATATGAGAATGAAACAAAACATAACTCCAGCTATGTTTTTGATGAGGAAACAACATTATAACAGATCAGAAAAAAGTGTAATCTGGGCCCTTTAAACATTTACCCTACCCTTTACCCTTTAAGACACTGTACAAAGACAAAGAGAGTTAAGGCTGAACTATTTTTATTGGAAATTTACAAAAATCACAGGCAGAAAATGTATCAATGTACTGGCCTTGAAAGCAAA
Source organism: Taenioides sp. WSHXM2023 (assembly GCA_029959045.1). Classification (NCBI taxonomy): domain Eukaryota; kingdom Metazoa; phylum Chordata; class Actinopteri; order Gobiiformes; family Gobiidae; genus Taenioides; species Taenioides sp. WSHXM2023. Next base: position 23,704,637 of record CM057089.1, read on the forward strand.
AAAAACAAACAAACAAACAACAACCTAACAAACAAAAGCAAAGCACATCACTTTTAAATTGAGTAACAAAAATTATCAAGTGAATTGCCAACCCGAAGTAAACAAAATGATCACGCTAAAATACTTCTAGTAACCCACAAAAATAAGACCCCAAATTGATTGGTAGATTTAAAGATGCACAGTGTAACTTTTTGGTGGAGCGTCTGCAACCTGCTTACCTCCATTTCTTTTTGATGTTCCACAGTATATCAATAAATGTGTCTTGCATTAGTTACAGGTGCTTTTATTGCTTTAAGAAAACCTTGGAACACATGAATTGTTATGTGAGTGGACTCGCCTCTCCATAAATCTGACCTGTAACTTGGCCTAATGGTGTCACATGCTTGCCCTCATTGAGTTCGATGAGTTTAATACCATACTGTGAAACATTTCTGGCAAGCAATAGTTAGTTACATTATTGTTTGTTTTCACAGTTGTATTTGAAAAGAACGCCATTTCACAGGACACACTCATAATCATAATAACATCTCCATGGAGATGAACAGATGGTGAACCCTCCGCTAGAAAAGTTACACAGTGCACCTTTATGATAGTCCAAATAGTGCAACATTTATTAATCCACGTTTCTCTGTACACTTTTTGCACTTCAGTCAACACTTATGGCATTGTGTCATTGTGTTCATGTCATTCATAGAGGCACCAGAATGATCACATTGTAAAGATTTGCATTGTAGCCATCTAAAGTTCTCTTTTCTGGCCACTTTTAAACCTGAGTAAATAAGTTACACTTTCAACCACAGACTGTGACTCCATCGACCCTGCTTCCAATTGACATTACATTGAAAAATTGTCGCCCCTCTCTCTGTAACTGCTGCAGTGAGCTTTGTAATTTTGGTCTTAAACTGTTCATATTAACCTGCCCTACATAATGTTTTTATTTTGCTATTTGTCTGTAAATAAATTCCTATTTCTAATATGGAACTGGCTCCAAATTTGCCCCAGAACCGCTACAGTCATCAGCTTCATTTGAGTGGAGCCGAACGCTATGGGTGATGTCACATTCCCTTAGTCCACTTTATACAGTCTATGGTTTCAACAACTGCAACCCTGAATGTCTAGCAATATTCCAAAATGTCTTTAGTCAAAATTCCTGGATCAGCACCAAGAAAATGACCGTCCCACCATTTCAAAGAACAGCTTGTTTGGCTTCCTGAAGTAGTGGCAAAGCTTCTTGAACGCCAGGGTGCTTAGCGGGGCGTGCGGCCTGCCTTTTGATTCATCCAGGCACTTATCATGTCCCGCAGTTAGCATACAGTAGAAACCTTTAGTTGTATTGTAATAGAAATTGCTGGGGGTAATTTTTGGAGCCAGTTGTAGAAAGCGTTCTGCCTTTTTGAGCTCTGGAAAAGGGTCTCGAATGAGCGCGTCGCCGTCCACAACGTGAATTTGATCTCGAGGGAAGACCTCCAACCAACGGGTCAAATGCTGGTGGTATAGACTCCTTTGTAGTGCCTTATATTTGGGGTTTATGTTTCCCTTTTGCAGTAGCAGCTCCTCCAGAGGTTGGTAGGGCTTGTGTCGTGTCAGTCGGTTGTGGAGGACTTGGGTGTAGTCGGACACCACCCTCTCCGCGGGGTCTCGGACGATCAGGAGCAAGCGCACGGCCGGGTTCATGTCCCACACTCGAGCAGGGACCAGGGGGGCAGAGAAGTAGCCGGGGGTCTTCTCCACAGTGAGCTGGCTGGGGAGGGTGAAGGGCATCTGGGAGCGGTACCAGGACAGGCCACGACGGTAGTGCTCCTCCACGTTGAAGTAGTGAACCTGACAATCACAAGATGCACAAGTTAAAGTCCTATATTATGCTAAATTGACTCTTCAGGCCATGTTAGAATGTTGTTACCTCCTCAGACATATACGCAGAGTTATGATTTGTTTTATTTACATGTGAGTAATCCTGGATTATTAGACTGTCTGCATACCCAAAGGTAGTTTTTAAGTTACCTTTTACCTTTAGTTCAGTAGCAGTGGGCAATTCCACAGCCGAAATCATCCAAATGATTCTAGTGAAGGTGTATGGAGTTTGAAAACATTGTGGAGCACTCCTGTATTACCACATGACATCACAAGGAGGAACTGAGTGTTTTCTGTTTGAGAAAAGACCTTAATATGCAGGGTTTGTGTGTTAAAACACAACTCACAACCTTTTGTCAGACCCTACTCTAATGGAGCTTTAGCTAATGGCATCCCAGTTACATTTATGTTTGTATAATACTGTCCTAACAAGTCAATAGAAAGCATTAGAATACTGATGATGTGTACAGACCAGGCCCTCGTGCTATTGCAGTTTTGAAAAACTAGGTCACATCTCATCTTTATGCTTTCCTACTTATCCCGAGGTGCACAAATTTATAAGTTTGGAGCCTGTAGTTTTACCTCAGCTTTTGCCACCTCCACATCTGGGTGCAGGTTGAGCATCTCCAGCAGAGCCCGGGTACCCCCTTTCCTCACACCGATGATGATGGCCCCGGGCAAACGCTGTTGGGTGCCATTGTACGGGGCAGAAGAAGAGGAAGAGGAGGAGGAGGTGTGAGGGGTAGAGCTCCCGGAGCGTAATTCCCTCAGGCACACTGACAGTTGAGTCTGCAGCAGCACCAGTACCAGCAGAGCGAGGAGCACGGTCCACAGCATGGTGCCTCTCACAAACTCAATGGGCCAATCAGCACGCACTCATGAAGCTGTCAGATTGTTGTCCACCAGCAGGGGGCCACGAAGGGAGCGCCTCACTGGACCACCTGTGAGAGAAACACATTATTACTCTCCGGCAGAAACGTGACCTGAGAATTACCGCTCTTTTACACACTTAGAAATAGGGCTGTACAATATGAGAAAAACATGCAGCGATAACTAGCTTTTGTATTGCGATCGCCGATAACAATATTACTGCGATATTTTATTTTAAGGGTTCATGTTACGCTATTTTTTAATCTTTGTTATAATGTTTCCTCATCACAAATGTTAACACGTGTTTAACTCACAATCCTGCAGTTCTTCTCTTAAACAGAAAACACTCTGTTCCACTTTGTGATGTCATGTGGTAATACAGTGCTCTACTGTGTTTTCAAACTCCGTTCACTAGAATCATTTGGATAATTTCAGCCCAGAAATTGCTAATCTCTACTGAACTAAAGGTAAAAAATACATTACAAGGTGGAATTGTGTTTTGTGTTTGAGAGAAGAACTAGCCTAAATATGCAGGGCAACATTTTAACATAGATCAGAAAATAGTGTAATACATGGCCTTTTAACAACTTGCAATTTATTATTTTACTGTCAGTCATTAAAAAAAAGTTGTCACTGTATCTGGAATGTCTTTTTATGCACATCAGTAACGGTCTTGATTGTCTTTGGTAATTATTCAGCCAATCGGATTCTTGAAGTAAATCAGAAGACTTTAATATTTCCCTGTAGCAGGGGAGAGGATGTGGAGAGTGAAGAGGAATTGTCTTTTATCTGACAATGGCTCTAGTGTGGACCAGCTGCTTTGTGCTCTGCTGTTTCATGATCCCATATGTAAACTGCTCTGTACACACGTGCCATCTATAAAGTGTCAGTCAAAGCACTACAGTCTGTAACTCAAAATATAGGCCCACAGCGTGATTATTGCCAGAACATGTTTAAATATTAATTTCCAGCTGAAGCAGACACGGATGCAACGCTTGTAAAATTAATGCTGTTTTGAGGCTCAGGTCGTCCCTAAAGAGCACCACCCCATCTGAGAAGACCTGAGCTGTTTTTACTGAATTAAATGAAGAGGGATACATGGCCTACTGCAGTGTTTTGAAAGAGTTTAAGGAGGCATTATATTAAAAAAAAAAAAAAAAATTCTACATGCATCTCTATTAGCAGAATGTTCATCAGTTACCATGGGGACACAATTTACATATTGTCAAAAAAGTTTTAAGGTGTGAGTCTGAAAACTCAAGAAAATACCAAAATGGATTTAAATAGCACATTTTCAGGAGCTTGTGATCAGTGCAAGTGTTCACGGTCCTGTTAACGTGTTTGATTGTCAGCAAAAGGTGGTTTGTGACTGTAATTTTATATGTGAGAGGCTTGTTTAAGAGCACAAATCATCTCACCTGCTGTAGTTCCAACCAAATCAGCTCTTTGTGGTCACATTGTGTTAAAATAAAGCTCACATTAAGTGTAACTTGAAGTACCAATAAAGAGGATGGTATTCATTTTTATTTTTTTTTAAAATATTGAGTCAGGTTATCTAGTCAGCAGACCAACTGGCCCTAACTCTAACCTTAAAAAACAGTGAACGGTTTTGAATTTCTGAACTTTATTGATCTGTAGCCTATATTACATGTTTAGTCTAACAATAAATGATGTTCTGCCCGCAAGTTTTATACTCCATGGTCCATATCTAACTAGGCCTAATCAGACATTACAAAGATAACAAAAACTAAACTATTTTGTACTTTGTAAATAGTTTTCCTTGTCCTCAGTGTACTGTTTCTATTACTGTATGCTCTTGTTTAACCCTTCTGTTTTTAGGAGTGGCAAAAGAGGTTAAACATGGGTGAGACACTAGCTATTATTCATAAACGGCAGTGGTAGAAAGTAACAAAGTACAAAAGTGAAAGTACAATACTTTTTTAGGCATCTGTGCTTTACTTAAGTAAATTTTACAGTAGATACTTCTATCTTTTACTTACACTACAGCAGGTATCTGTACTTTCTACTCCACTACATTATAGATCTAGACTGAGAAGTAAAGAGTACTTTTCTTTATGATTTGAAAAAGCAGACATTTAATTTTATTTTAAGTTAAAGTGCCAACTTTGCCCAAACCAAATACACAACCACAGCAGCAAAAAATAAGAAATCAGTTTAATCACTTAAAATCAGCTAAATTTTTTAATCATTATCACTACATTTCATGCTTTAATTGTTAGAAAAACAATTTTTTTTTCCCTTAAACAGGTACTTCAATAGTTTTACTAGATTTTTTCATGTGATTCTTTTACTTGGGTAATGTTTTGCCCCGTACTATTACCTAAGTAACTTTATCCACTGCTGATGAACAGTGGTATGTCAGTTTAGTATTTCTTGGCCACTCTAGTAGTGAGGCAGCTGTTTTCTGTACTTTCCAATAGTTAAGATGTGATCTAAACCTCTTGGCTCTTGTTGTTGTTGCAGCTTTCACGTGACAGACTTATTAATTTGTAACAGTGTTGTGCTGAGAACAGAAGAGTATCTGCCTGTTCCTGAAGCTGTGCTCTAATTGCACCTTTAGGGAGAGCCCATGCCCCGACCTCCTGCTTCTATCCCCCGGCCTGGAGATGGTGGCGTCATACG
>CM057089.1:26715000-26900000 GCA_029959045.1 Taenioides sp. WSHXM2023
TGGCTGTACCAGCCTCTTTAGGATCAACTACGGCCACGATATTTGAATTTCCGGGTTGGACAAACGGCCGCCAGTGAGTCAGATGCAGGTTATTCCGTGACAAGCACAGCCACTCACGGTCAGCTCACGGTCTATGGGCGGTACGTGAGGAGCCCCTCTTAGCCACGCCTATACCGAGCTGTGCTCCGTGGCAAAACTCGTGTCACTCTCCGTTGGCAGTTTGCTATTGCTCGCTCTCACTGACCGGCGCTGTCACCCCACACCATCACCCCACCCGCGCTCCCCAACCTGGCGAGTACTGCCCACTTTGTTGGATTTTTCAAATTTTGGCTGTGGCCAGAGTTAACTCCAGCACAGGCTTTTAGCCGCTCTTTAAGCAATTAGTGAGAACATAAATCACAAAAAAGCTTTTAAAAGATGTGCAAAGTCCTGGCATGGACAATAATGAATTGGCATAATTGGCATAAACTGTTTCAATACAATATTTAGCGACAGAGCTGGGTAATATTGGGAGATACTGCATATTACAAATTAATAACAATTTTATCTCTCATATTGATCAATCTTGATTTTTTATTTTATTTCATGGTTTCTTATGAAAAACAACAAAATATGACAATTAAAACCACAAATGGATTCTAATTTGAGTGATTAACCAGCTCTATTTTGTATTCACATTTTCTGACTTTGTTTCTCAAACTGTTATACTTTAGAAGCGGCAGTGGCTCAGTAGTCTGTACATTTGTCCACCAACCCAAAGGTGGGAGGATTTGATTCCTGCTGAGAACACTGCATAATGGCGTTGTGTCCCTGGGCAAGACTCTTCACACAGCGTGCCTGTGCATTAATGTGGTGTGTGCAGAGTGCTTGGTGTGGGTCGGAGGGGGTGATGGTGCAGTCTACCCCAGGGCAGCTGTGCCTACAATAGTATTTCACCATCAGGTAAGTAGTGAATAAATACTATATTATAAAGCATTTCTGAGTGTCCAAGCGCAATATAAATCTAGTACATTATTTCTAGTACTCACTGGGGTACTTGGATGGGTTCAAGGCACAGACTGTATAAATGGACATAGCTAACTTGCTAGCCACCGCGTTCCAAATAGGAAGTGGCGTCTGGCTCCATCGACTCTGGCTCCTATTTACTCTCTGTTGCAAAACTGTCACCCCTCTCTCTGTAACTGCTGCTGTCAGGCTTTCATTTTGGTCCTAAAATGTTTGTATTAACCCACTCTACATGATCCTGGCTGTTTTAATTTGTTATTTTGACAGGTTTTATTTGTCAGTGTTGTAAGTGCCTGCTTCGTGCTAAACCAGCGATGCGAGAAGGAAGGGGCGTTACCTTCAACCGCCTCGCTCCGGATTGGCTCTTTGGTTGCTATGATACTCGCGGTCGGAATTCCAAATATGGAACTCTGCTCCAAATTCAAACCTATAACTGCCAGCCTCGATGAGCTTCATTCGACTGGTGCCGAATGCTACAAGTGACGTCACAGTCTCTTAGTCCACTTCTTTATACAGTCTATGGTTCAAGGGTGTACAAGCTGTTAGTTTTGTAAAGAAAGAAATCACACATTAATAGAAAATTCTGCATTGCTTTCCTCAAATACTTTATGTTCATTCCAATAACAAATGAAGCAGAAGTTGGGCATGAATTATATTATGATTTTTTGATGGGTAAGTTTAAGAACCACTGTATCATCAGTCATACTCACCTATTTCCCTGGAAGTTCTGGACTCCTCCATGCCATCTCCAGCTGAATCAGGTCTTCTCTGTCCATCAGCCTCCCCTCCTGCCTCTTCCCCTGTCTCTTCTCCTGCTCTTGTCTTTTCACCTGTCTCTTCTCCTTCTCCTGCCTCGGCCTCTGCTCCAGTGGGCTCCAGAAATAGCACCGCATTCCCACTGATCACTCTCCTGTCAAAGTGAACAGTCAGATCCAGTACATAATGGCGGACGAGGATGTGTTTGGTGTTGGCTTTGAGAGGGAGGTCGTCAGTGTCCGGGTCCAGCTCTGTGTCAACCTCCATGCTGGAAAACCAGGAATAGCATCATCACTACAGACACACAGGAAATAAAGTAGTGTTAACATATCTTTTAATTTCCCCCAAAAAAGAGGCAACTATGATAAACTATGATAAACTTTTCAGCTTCAGTTTCCTGGTTTATGCAACATTACAAGGACTTTTTCCTCATTCAAAAGATATATTTAAAACAATTATTAAGCGCTATGGAAACTGCCCTAATTTTTCATCATTCTGAACCCCATGGATAGTCTATCATAAATTCAGCTAGCCTCACAACTCATACAATAATGAAATAAACCAATGTCTTTGCATATAGAGCCAAAAATTGTATTGATTTGTATTGACTTTCAAAAAAAGTACTGATTTTATTGAAAGAAAGTGGCCTAATACATAGTCGTCAGTCCAGTTACAGTTGTTGTGCCTTGGTAATGTGCTTGAGACATGCAAAACCCACGTGGGAAACTCACGAAAACATCTTGAAAGTTCTTTCACTTTGCACGGGGCTGAGGCACGACAGTCAGTTTACTTCACAATAACACACTGTAGTCTCATTCCACGTTCATATTAGGAGCAGATGGCATCTATCAGCGTCAGGTTATCTGGTTTATGTATTCATATCTCTGGTTTATGTATTCATATCTCTCTAAGACACTCACATTCCGCTTGACATCAGCTCGCTGCTCGCCTCCCTTTTCCTCAAATTCACCGGTATCCGTGTCCCGGGGTGATGACGTCACTTTATTGCGACAGTGAAATGTTTTGTAGTTTTTTTGTTCTCCTTTTCATTTGTCGTTCTCAAACATGAACGTCACTATTAGAATCTCTAATTTATGAGATGCAATGCTCAAAAATGAAACTTTGTGCCAAATTTAAGTTAAACATTTATCAGATTTTACAATAAACCTGTTGAGTCAAAAAACGAACAGCCTTTTTTTTTTTTTTTTTTTAATGTACAAATAGGCTATATAACTTAAGATTGTGGCTGTGATAATTAGACATTAAACTGTGCATAAATTAATTACAGTCCTAAATTAAAAATCATATCGGACCAAGTAAAAACAGAAATAGATTTGAGTAAATGAATATACTATCTATATTTGCAATAGTAAGCTTTGTAATGTTATATAATAATAATAATAATAATTATTATTATTATTATTATTATTATTATTATTATTATTATCGTTATTATTATTATTATTATTATCATCATCATCATCATCATCATCATCATCATCATCATCATCATCATCATCATCATTATTATTATTATTATTATTATTATTATTGTACAAATACATGCAACCCTCCATACCTTGGCCATAATAAACAGACATCCATCTGTGCATAAATTAAATTTTATTTAGCTGCTTTGATCACTGTACAGACATGTTAAAAACACATGTTAAAATACAACATAAACATACAAACTGAGGAATAAGAACAGATAAAATACAAATCCAGTGGTTGAGTGCCATTCATTTAACACAAAATGCATGTACATTACATCGTGTGCTTTTCAAAATTGTTTAAATTGGAATAAAACTAAACACATAATACTCATCAAAGTATTTAACACTAAAAACTGTTGTACCTGGAAGCACTAGGAAGGACTGAGTAATGGTATACTCTTAATACATTGTCATTGTGAGATATTACTGTTAAAATATGATTAGTTCAATGTAAAATTACTCTGGAATGTTCTTGAGAACTATTTAAACACAATATATTATTATACCATTAGTAATGAATGCATTTGGCACTGGTGTTGAATGTGGCTTATTTACAAAAAGTTACTAAAAACAATGAGATTACTAAATATTATACATTATTGCTATTATTTTAAAGCTAAACTACGATAAAATAAAATAAAATAGTTTCATAAATCTTTGTAAACAAACTATTTTCTCTGTACAAAATACGAAATGGGGTTTAGTTGGAGAATTCTAGTCAAGAGATACGTCTTAATCCACAATTGTATTCTAAAAACAAACATTTTAAAATTCTGTCAAGCTAAAATGAATGGGAATGGTGCTAAACTATGACACAAAATTTGTATCTCTATTTTGCCTCTGCTCTCACTAGCATACATTATGTCCAAATGCCCAAAGTGGAATTTCCAGAGGCACACAGCATAGCAAAATCATCTATCATCACTGAATACAAAGTGACTTAAGTACGGCACCAAAACATATTTTCTTATATATTAGAAGTAATACATATTCACAAAAGGTGGAGACTTGGGGTCCTGGGTTAGACTTCTCTGGTTGTTTTGACCGAATGAAAGAAAGTTTGCAGCATACATTAGGATAAGATTGTAAAAAAAAATAAAAACAGCATTTGATCATTAGGATGTGAATAGGTTGTGTTCACTTGAATTTGATGTCAGATTTGATGTAATTTATTGACAAGTTCTGCCTGCATGTCTATGAAGGAATGTCCAGATGTCCAGTTTTTATGATCAAATTGTGTTTAAACAAAGCTCAGGTTAATAAAATCTAACGTGAGTAACAGAGATTCAGACAGAGCAGTGCCTAAAATTAGCATCACACTCCCAGGGAATGTTGATGGCATCAGCTGCAAAGTATTTTTCACAACTCTATGGGAGATTGACTGTTTTTAATAGAAATCATCAAACATAAAATCTACATATGCTGAATCTTACAATTTTGAGAGAGTTGTTCCACAAATTTGACCAAGTTTTAGTTTCCAGTGAATTCTAACGCACTCTCAACCTTCATTATACATTACGAGTTTTTTGTGAACTCAACCTTTTCACTGGTTCCAGCTTCCTGTTATATGGTGCCATTTTGAGGACGGTTGACCATTCAAAAAGATGGAATATTTAGTTTTGAACTCTTAATTGCTATGGCAACAGTATAGCTTTGCCTCATGGGTAAACTACACATTGGTTTTGAACTTGTACCTCTGCACCTAGTAACCATCAGATTAGGACAGATAACACAAAATACTATGTTCACTGTTCCTTGTTATTCTCTCAGTACGGTGACAGCCTCCTCTTCCTTTTCACAGCAGAACCATTGGAAGAGTTGCTTGCGTCTCACAAGTTTTCTTCGGCATTCCGGCGGAAACTTTGGCGTTTGAAGGAATCCCTGTGAGTCGGAGAAGACAGGACATCGGAAAAGAGGGAGAGGAAATGGTAGAGATAAGCACAGAGTAATGAGAGGAGGAGGAGACACAGGTGGGGTAGAGGAAGACAAAGTTAGAGCTTATGTTAAGAAGCCAAGGTACATTGACATCTGGTTTTAAATTCTTTCATTAAAAATTAATTACGGGTTTACTGGTTACGAATCTGTTTTGAATTGTTAATTGCCGTGGCAACAGTACTATTTTTCCATCACTCACACCTATGGATATCTTTGTTACAAAAACTTATGCATGGAAAAAGAGTTGATAGTAGATTTCAGTACACAGAGAAAGCCTCGCATATTTCCATCGCCTTCTGTTGCCAATTAATATAAAAAAGGTTAAAAACACTAGCTTTTTGTCTCAAAGTTACTGGCTCAGAGAATACACTTAATTTAATAAACAGTTGCATTACTCAAGAAAGTAAAAAGTAACTTTGAGTAGTATTTTTCAGGCAGACTTTATAGTTTTACTTAAGTACTCTTTCTATCACTGACTAAAAGCTTAAAGTTGAGCTAAACGCCCTTTAAACGGCTTTTACTGTGGTCACTGTTGTTGTGCTGCAGCCATCAATATGTGCGAAGGTGACACACACAAATGAATGGATCCATTTGTTCTCACTTTGGGCGGGTGTTACAATCATAGCGGTGATGGAAAGATCAATGCAGTGTGTTTTCTCAGCCCGGGTCAGATACTATTGGCTGTTACCGTCGTGTTTACCTGTTGCCGTTGTGTTTACCGGTTGCCATGGTGTTTACCTGTTTTCGAGTCGCGGTCGGATGATGGGTTTATACAGCTCGGGAATCTTCCTCTCCAACATCGGCCGCAGGTTTTCTCTCAGGCGGTTGTAGTTCTTTTTCAGTTCTTGCTGGTATTCCTTCTGGTCTGAGGTGATTAAGTGCTTATTCTTCTCCACTGCCTCCCCACATCTACAGGAAACACAAAGAAAACAAGTCCTTACTTATTTATTTATCACAGGCTTGTTTCCATGGAGATGTCATCGCAATGCCTGGAATGTTCCAAGGTATGACATTAAAATAATCTAGGTTGCATGTATTCACTTACAGTTTGTTAACTGCTAAAAATAACGTACATGTTTTACAGTTGGCAGGGTCACCTCTCCACAGATCTGATGTGTAACTTGGTCACCTGTTTGTTTCTATGAGTATGCTTTACTATGGAACCTTCATATATCATATAACATAAGGAAACAAGCTGGGGGTGAACCCTACTCCAGAAAAGTTATATAATGTCCTTTTAGCAGAATTTGCAAGATGAAAAACTGTATGAATTAAAATGTTATTGTGCCTGGTTTTAAAAATATTGTATTTTTTTAATAATTAAAGAATATTGTATTGAATAGAAGTTTGACAAGCCTCTTAAACTGTCATTATGCATTTACTCCTCACACAGCGGGGCAGAGCTGCAGCCCTGGGGTACGCCAATCAGCAGCTGATCGTTTTAGTGGCTTGTTGAAGGCAATATTTTTAACCTTAGGTAAGTGTTAAAATAAATGTGATCTGGGCACTGAAAAATTGTGAATTCTTGGCACATCGTCCACCCCTACGAGACAGTAAGGTTTTCTTACAGTATGATTGAACTGTCTATCACTGACAAGGTCATTCCATCAATAATGATTCAGGTGCTGATAGAACGATTTATAGTATAAAAGAGAAACCTTTACAACAATAAGAATTTAACAGAACTAAGAATAGCAGCAGTGGGTACAGGGCTCTTCTTAATTAGCGTCATAAGATATACATTATAACGGGCAATGTCGAGACTGCAGGAAATCCAAGAGACAGGGAAGATTGCGAACACGTCAGGTTTATGTCATAGGCTTTTCATGGGGCTAATATGGAAATGTCCGGAAACAGTAAGTACAAGGAAGTTAAGCATTTAAGACTGTGGGGGTCAAGGGGAAACAACTTCAAAGTAAATTATAGATTCATAGTTATGATAAACTGTTTGTGTCCTCAAGAGTTAACACACTAAGAAATGTATAAATGTATGTGCCATTTTTATGTGCCATACTGTATGTGAGTTCACAAATAATTATAAGATCAGGTTCGTTTTTTAAATTTTGCAAATCCTCCATTTGGATTTTTAAAGATTCACTATATAACTTTTTTCAGATGGGGAGTCTGCCACTTGGTTGTCTCCATATGCTGCTTTGCCTGGGATGTTCCAGAGTATGGCATTAAATCTATCTTGAATTGATTCTATTACAGGCATTTTAAAAATATCTTTAAAAACATCTATTCTTACTAAGATGAGAGGCGCTTTTCTACAGATCTGAATTGTAACTTGGCCTGGTAATGTAACCTGTTTGTCTCAGTGGAAAAGGATCATATTAATGCCATACTGTGGAAGATTTCAGACAAAGCAATAACATCTCCATGGAGACAAGCAGGCGACAAATCCTCCACCAGAAAAGTTACCTTTAAGTGCACCTTTAAACTCCTTGCTCCACATTTCCATAAACAACAACAAAAATCTGAAAAATCATTAGTCAATCTCAAATTAGCCCATAAAGTGCGTGACTAAGGATCAGCTTTTTAGACCAATTCATTCAGATAAACACTGACATTCAGAGGGTCCATGGATTTAGGACGAAAACAAAACGATCTGAAATTACAGTAAATATTTGTCAACCTGCTTGTAGCAATCACGGCCGGGGGAATTTGACACGAGGCTGGGAAAATGAAAACCACCTTCAGCGGGCAAACACAACCTGACCATGAGATGAGTAAACAGACACATACACTCGCAGCTGTTACAAAAATGAGTATTCCATAAACGAAATATGCGAGGGGGGACTTTTAAATTATGTGATAAATATTAAATTCAGTTCTGGGGAAAAAAAAATAAACCTTTGCATTTTAAACTGTTTGGTGGCCACTGGGATTTTTGATTCTGTTGTGCATAAAGAGGTGTTCAAATACAAGCTGTTCTTGTGCAGGGCAAATGATCTATGCATCACCATGAAAGTAAAAGAAATAAAGTACATTTGTGGCAGCATGGTGGCTGAGTTTGCCCTATGGGGTCAATAAATTGTAAAAGAAAGAATCAAGGATAAGATAAGACAAGGTTTTATTCTTTGTCACCGTAAGGAAGTAAGTCTTTGGCATTTGACCCATACTTCAATGCCACTGGTGCCACCTGTCAGGAGCAGGGGACCCATATCCAGATCGTGAGCTAGGCTTGGTCAGGTCTACCTTAGCTTGAGGATTTTATGGATTTATTAACTCTACTGTGAGCACAATTTAACCAGGCTTGCCATATTAGGGATATACCAACCCTGCACCAACGGGGGAATCAAATACAGGACAGTTTTCATTGATACCTGCCTTACCTTACTCAAATCTAATTTGGCTAAAAGTTTATAAACCAACTAATTGCGAAGCTAGCTTTGAGGAAAATATGAAAAGAAATAAAAATGTTAAGATCGGGAAGGCTATATTTTTAGCGTCTTGGCCACTCTCTCTTCCTCCCACACTAATGCCAGTAATTGCATACACATTACAGAATCGTAAAGGCTTTGTCACTTCAAATCTTTAGAAAACCTCCTCTGCTTTGAAAACTCTGAGCAATTGTTCTACTTTCTCTCTCCACCCACTCCCTCTGTGCCAGGCTCAGCAACAATAAGAAGAAATGCAAATGCTGGTCAAATAACTCTTTTTAGGATTACAGTACATTTCAAAAGGGACCTGTCATTGCTGTTTACGTTTTACTGTCACGCAGCTGTAACTATTACAGGAAAACACAGCCAAGAACCAGGGCTGTCAGTAAAATCCTCAAAAGGACACCATGTTACCCCAGTATTAAGAGGATTATATTCTCTTTATTACATTGGTAGAGATCCAGTACTTGACGGACATGCCAACTCCTGGAGATCGGATGGTGCTGGTCTCATGGTGGTTCCTCAAGCTGGTGCTAACATGGTGAAGCCTCAATTGTTCTTTATGCTTCCCAAATGTAAAATTGCTGCACCTTCCACAAAATCTTACGTTTTATTTCAATTTTTAAAAATCTAAATTAAAGATAAGACGATAGCGAGAATGCTTTGGCCTGCTATATAGTGTTAATCTATGACACAAATGGATCATTATTCAAACTTTTTGACATTTTAAAAAACAATATTGATCTAAAATGACAACAGAGAAACAAGTTTGCTGAGTTTCAGCTGAAAACTGCCGAGCCAATTTCCACCTGCTCATTTACGGTAATGTGCTGTAATGTCATTATGAGCCACCTGACCATGCTGACTGTTCCACCTTTGGATAACTGCAATTCACTATAGCAAACAGTTTGTGACAAAATGTCTACGTGCCACTCATGAATCCTATGTGTATCACAGATTAAGGAAAAAAAAAAAAGCTGAGAACCGATACAGATACAAATAACAACAACTAGCACAGAGTAAACGGGGTGTATGGAGGTTTGGGGATTATTTATGAATGACTAATGTTAATAATAAATAGAAATAAAGTTCTTTGCGTGTATTTTTACTGACTTGAAACTGTGGTTTAACTGTGTGTAAATGATTTGTCTGTGTGCAGGAAAGTTGTTCTACAAATGAACTTAAATTTGTTATTTATTGGAAGTGGTGGAACTTATCTTATTATTATTACAGGTGGAGTGACTTTGAGCTGAACTTACCTCATTATGAACTCTTTGAAACACAGGCGCAGTTTGTTGTGGTGACGGAACAGCTTGGGGTCGGCAGGGATCTCATTCAGGAAGACCTGGGCCACCTCTAAAGGGCCCTACACCGAACAATGAAACAAAGAGAGAGCTTAAAAACAGAGGGAGGAAGGAAGGGGTGAAAGAGGGGAAGGGGATAGAAAGGGCCTTGGTTTAGACACAGGGGCCAGGCTCGCAAACTGAATGTGTAATGTATCTAAAGCCCCAGCAGGAACATAAGGAAAAGGTCACCAAAAATGATTGCGCTGTGAACACATACAATATAAAATCTAGTGTAGCATGCGCTCGTATTTTAACTGCACTGAGATCACAACTTAAACAGCCCATACTGCGTTATAATGTTGTTTCCTCATTAAAACAGACCTGGAGGTGGTGTTTTGTTTCATTCACACATGTTAAAAAAACAAACCCATGCATATTTGGTCTAAATTCTCAAAAAGAAAACACTCTGTTCCACCTTGTGATGAAATGTGGTAATACAGGAAGTGCTCCACTGGGTTTTAAACTCCATACACTTTAACTGAAATTATTTGGATAATTTAAGACTGGAATTGGTCATTTCTACTGAACAAATGGTAAAACGTAGCTGTTAACTTGAAACCTTCATGACATCACAAGGTGGAACAGAGCGTTGTGAGCTTTGGAGATGTAGACAGTTATCAAACATGTGTGAATGAAACAAGAATACATTTTGCATAATATGGGCCCCTTAACATGGCAGTAATCTTATATTTGGTTAAATTATGTAACAAATTGGCCAGATCGTATATAGCTGTGATTTTATAGTTTACAGATTATACTCATTTTTCTATTTTAATTTGACTTGTACATATCTGATTATGTCTCATTTGGCACCTGTCTCTTGCTGTCTTTTCTGCTATACCATCTATTTTTGTTACTCTCCGTTATTATATTATATTGTGATGAGTGAGCTGCTGTATCCAAATAATTTCCCTTCTGGTTTGTCTAAGTCTAAGTCTAAGATTGAAACGCCACACTGACACAGACTAAACTGGTAATGTCCAGTAGCCTAAGCAACATTCGATATCACCCTTACTCCTGCACTGGCCTGGTGGTGAAACTTATTTTATTTGACTGGTCTAATCTATTGTTACAGTTTAATTACCTCGTCTTAGTGGGGAAAAGTTTCTTGTTTGAACAGAAATAACTTACAGATCTCATATCTAAAGTAACAGAGCCCCAAAGTGTAGAACATGAAGAAGAGATCACATGTGAGCGAGCGATGTAGCGATTACCCTTCTCTTGCATGGCTAATGTCTCCACTGGCCCTATACACAGGCAGCATTTGGCTTCCATTTGCACAGTATGAGATCTTGTTATCCTAACTTATATCCATCATAAAACCACACCACACTCTGAACCGTGCATGCTTCGCGACAGGCGCAGTTAAACAACTTTGATTAGCTTCATAAACGCACGGCGAGCACATTGGACAGCGCCGCCTCCGCTCGCTCTTGTTCCTGATTACTGCTACGAGTTATATGTTTACAAAGCTGCCTAGCATTAGTGTTATGTATACAACGTTCGGGCCGGAGCAAGGGACCTGTCAGATTAGACGGAGAAAGACAGAGTAAAGGGGGAGGGAGGGATGTAGTTGTAGTCGTGGCCAGACTCATTACGACTCAGACATGGAGACCTATAAGCCAGATCCAAACTACCTCCAGTTTAGCATGCAGCACGAGGACAGACATGAAAGAGAAGAAGAAGAGGCCACAAATGGATGGTTTTAACGAACACAATATTAAGCATTCTTGTGGCTTTAATTGTCAGATATGCTTTTGTTCAATGTGGTTAACTATTTTACATTTTGTCACAGCATGTAACTTTTAGACAAAAAAGTAGTAATATAAAACCATTTTTGTTTGTTTTTTTTTCATTTTGGCTATGTTTATTGCACTAAAAAACATAAAAACGTGTGTCCTTGCGTGCTTCCACAAATCTGACTCTTACTTGGCTTGAAAGAGGGTCTCTTCCTGCTCGTTTCCATAAAAATGTTGCTAAGTATGTTATAAAACGTATATGTATGGCATGTTTTATGGTCTATAGTATGGTTTGACATGCCAGCTCCAGAAAGTTACACAGGGTACCTTTAAAATAATGGCTACATATCAAAAACATACTTTATTAACTACACCTCTGTTTCCAATGACGTATTTAGGCGTTGGAGCTCCCTCTCCTGTCACCAATAGGAATGAACAATGGCAAAGTAAAAAAAAAGTCCTTATCCTTGTGAATAGAATGAGTCTGGTGATGGTTTATGGACTTAAATACCGAGCAGGAGAAGTCCAGAGTTTTACTTCTGACGTAACAATCTGGGTAGAATGTGAACTGAGCATTTTTTAGGGCTTAAAGAATATGACTGTGGATTAATGGATTCATGAAATAAGCATGAATAAAGCAAAAATACAACTCCAGGTATGTTTTTGATATGACATTAAAGCATGTTAAAAGCTCAAAAAGTGAATTTTGCATGGCATGTGTTCTTTAACTAAATCAGTGGAAAAACAAAGGAAGGATTTGACTTTATGAATGGGGTGCAAACCTTTAAGTGTGACAGCTGTCATGTCTGTTACTACAACGGAAACCCAACATGTAATAAGAAGTTAACCAGGAAATGGTCCATACAAAGTGCAGTCTAGGAGAGCAGTAGTCATCAGATCAGGGCTCTGGAGTAGAACATGATTATAGCTTCAATATGTGTGGGTACTGGCAGGGACTAAGGCACTGGTATTAAGGTTATGTTTACTGTAGGAGGAAGTAATATCATCTACCTGTCAGGATATTTGACTATGTAATTTGTGTTCACCAGTGATCTTCTCAAAACTACCAAGATCTGATGCTCTGTTACTATGGCTGCCTTTGCCATACAGTCAAATGTTAGAAAATCTAAACTGGCCATCGTCAGTGTGACATTTAGTTACTGGGGTGTTCACTCTACAACTGGGCGTGTTCCCTCACTAGTTTAATATAGCCAAACTGATGCTGTCATAGGGACTAAATGGTAAAAATGAATACATAACCTTGGAAATGACTGAGAAGGGTAGGGTTAGGGTTGGGTAGGTTGCTATTTTTGCTGCTTATTTTGAATGTATTATTAGGATTTATATTTTTTTCTCTTTTTGTTATTATAATATATTGCATAGAATGTAACTTAGTTCAATATTCCTCAAAATCATCTTGAGAGCCATGGATTTTCATGTTGTCAATAATAAATATTAATGTTTTTTTGTGTTTCTTTTCTTTTCTGTGTATTCCTTTGTAGTTTGGGTGTTTTGGCTGTTCTTTATGCCAGATGCTCTTCCTTCTGCAACTAACCCCACAAGGTGTGAACTGTCAATCCTTTAAAGATCCTGTATTACGCAAAATTGACTCTTGTGAGCTTTAAGTCGTATTGTATTAGCACATGACATCACAAGGTGGAACAGAGTGTTTTCATTTGAGAGAAGAACTCTAAATAAATACGCAGGGTTTGAGTGTTAAACACGTGTGAATGAAACAAACAAAACTCCAGTTATGTTTGTGATGAGAAAACAACATTATAACATTATAGAACGGAGCGAATAGCGTAATATGGGCCCTTTAATTGTTTTTTAATGATATAATTGTTGGTGATTGTTTACCTGGTTGACAGTTGCTCCCACTGATCCCTGTAGCACCATCTGTAGCATCTTCGCATCAGGCTGCTCTCTGTGTGTGGCCACTGCTAACTCTCTGGTCTTCTTCTGCATGTCCTCTATGGCCACTTCGATCGGGGTCAGGTCAAACTAAAAGGCAAATTTGAGCTCAAAGTACAATGTGACAAAATAGATCATTCAAATATATTGTGATTGAATCTGTGTATCAGATATTTGCAGCTTTCTAATCCTGATGCCACGTTGTAGAAAAACATTTTATGTAATATAAGATAGAATAAAATAATCTGATTGTTTGATTGTTAAAGTAATTGAAAATGTCTGTATCCAATGTTTACTGTCTGAAAACTCATTTATCCAGCAGTTATTGTTTATATTGCTAAAACTGAAATAGATATATATCTTTGGTGTCTCTTGCTCGTCTTTATGGAGATAGAAAACTTTAATGCCATGCTGTGAAACATTCCAGTTAAAGCATTACACTTCCATGGAGACAAGCGAGTGGGGGACCTTCCACCAGAAAAGCACCTTTAAAAATGTAATTGTTCGTTTGAAAATAATATTAAATTGACAATCGCTGTATTGCCTTATTATGATTTCACTAAATGGATGCTGTTACCTCATCTCACACCTGGAGTTGTGTTTTGTTTCATTCACACATGTTTGAATAACCTTTTATTATGAGTCTGTCTACATCTCCAAAGCTCAAAATGCTCTGTTCCACCTTGTGATGTCATGAAGCAGTAGTTTTCAAGTTAACAGCTGCCTTTTACCTTTTGTTCAGCAGAAATTGGCAATTTGAGGGCTGAAATGATCCAAATGATTCTAGTGAAGGCATATGAAGTTTAAAAACACAGTGTTGCACTTTTATATTACCACGTGACATCACAAGGTGGAGTGTTTTCTGTTTGAGAAAAGAACTCAGCCTAAATATGCAGGGTTTGTGTGTTAAATGTGTGAATGAAACAAAACACAACTCTAGGTATGTTTTTGATGAGGAAACAACATTATAACAGATCAGAAAATAGCATAACATGAGCCCTTTAATAACTGAACATTCTGAACACTGTTGGACTGTTTCAGCGTACCTCTTCTTTCTGTATGACGTTAATACGCGTCTTGACATAGGGGAAGGCGTGCATAGTGGTCAGAATAGTTTTCCTTTTGTATTGTTCATTGAGTTCACCGCGTGGTCGCCCACTCTTGGTGAATGGCGTGGTGTACATGAAACGCCTTAAGTTGAAGTTTTTCTCAAAGTTTGTCATTCGGTCTTTCATTTCGTAGTCGTCAAAGTAGGGCTCCACAAAAGTGATCTGGATGTATGCCTGTAGGAGACAAAAAAACAATACTTTTTTATTACTTTTACTTTTATTTTATATTTATTTACATGTATTTTTTTTACTTAGGACATTATCAAGAAAGGACATTTTTTCCACTTCAAAAATAAAAGTTTTGTTGGCAAAAGGATGATAAGGAGCTAATGTAACATATACAAATTATAATAATCAATGTTTCTTTCTAGATGTCATGATGCAATAACTATACCTAATGTAAAGCCATATTGTGGAACATTTAACCAACAAGCATTTATATTGTAATTAAAAAAACTAAATTCACACAAAAGAGTTTCATTGATACTGGCCAATGACATATTATATTTCCAATATTTTGAGAGAATAATCAATAAAATTTCCAAATAGTAAAACTAAATTACTAGGGCCTGATGGATAGAAAGATGGAAATGGATGGAAAGAATTAAGAATTATTATTTTCATGTTTTTTAGATTGCTCGTAAAAGCTGATTACAGGGTTTTTTCAATGCAGTGAACATCGACGTTTGTAAATGTACTGTATATATGAGTCTACCACCCACTAACATAACAAACAGGTCACTAGTAATTACCAGTAAGTCTCATCATTTATTTATAATCCTTTTGCATCTATTATTAAAGAAACAACAACAGTTTAATATGACTTAGTAGGCTACTGGATCCTAGCTTTATTAAAATTTCACTGAGTAACTTTCCTAATGGGTGTACGCCATCTTCTTGTCTCCATGGAGATGCTGTTGCTTTTCTTGGAATAATCCACAGAATGGCATTAAACAAATCTGTACTGCATTTATTTTATAGCTCAAATTCCTTGAAAAAGATGCATTCTGACTTCGAGTGGGGTCACCTCTCCACACATTTGAACCGTAACCTGACACTTAATGCCGTACTGTGAAACATCCCAGGCAAAGTAATAACATCTCCTTGGCAACAAGAAAATAGCAGACCCTGGATGCAAAATTGACTCCTGTGAGCTACATCATCAAAAACATAACCAGAGTTTTGCTTGTTAAACACATGTTTATGTAACCCTGCATTATTAGTCTGTCTACATCTCTGAAGATCAAAATGCTCTGTTCCACCTTGTGATGTCATGAAGTGGTAGTTTTCAAGTTTACAGCTCCCTTTTACCTTTAGTTCAGCAGAGATAAGCAATTCCAGGTTTGAAATTATCCAAATGATTCTGGTGAAGGTGTATGGAGTTTAGAAACACAGACCAGAGCATTTTCAGTTTGAGAGAAGAACCTAAATATGCAGGTTTGTGTGTTAAACGTGTGAAAGAAACAAAACACAACTCCAGGTTTGTTTTTGATGAGTAAACAACACTATAACAGATCAAAAATTGTGTAATAATACGGGCCCTTTAAACTTTTACCTTGTTTGGATTCAGCTGCGTTTGGTCCACCGGCGAAGAATCCTTTATCATAACCAATGTATCATCTCCAAAACACTGACTATAGAAATTCTGAGGGATCAAAGAAAAAAAATAAAGATGTTTTATAGTTTCCGTGCAGAGTTCGTTGTTATGCATTGCGTGAACTGTACGCCTCACTTCCTACTGGAGCTTTTGAATTAAACATGGCAGAGTTTAAAAGCTTCAGAGGTTCAAAGACGTACTTTAAGAGGCGCTGGCTGGTTTGATGTACTGAGGGCAGATGTTCTCAGTGATTTGCTCCTCTTCTGACCCATGCGTCCCCGACAGGGATGCATAAACTGGAGGTAACTGTGAGGCTGCTCTATGCTTTTGTTTAGCATCTAGTTACAGCTCATCCAGTTTATTCTATATTACATAAAACTGAATCTTGTGAGCTTTAAACCATGTTATAATGTTATTTCATCAAAAAAACATACTCGGAGTTGTGTTTTGTTTCATTCACACATGTTCGAATAACCCTGGTCTATTAGTTTACATCTCCAAAGATCAAAATGTTTTCTGTTTGAGAGACTAACTCTAAATAACCCTAAATATTCAGGGTTTGTGTGTTAAACATGTGTGAATGAAACAAAACACAACTCCAGTATTTTTGTGATAAGGAAACACATTACAACATATGTCAGAAAATAGAGTAATAGAGGGCCTTTAAGGTAAAATTTCCTTTAAGCTCATAAAATCACATATTGTGCAAGAGAATAAAACTAAATACCTAGTTTACATCTGCAGCTTCTCATTTAGAAGAATAAATTAGACTATGAAATTACATCTAGTCAAAACTAAGAACAATTCGTAATTCTCACTCAGTACAAACACATCACAATTAGTATAAAAAATCCTGAATTATCTTTGTCTTTAAAACACATCGTTTCCATTTTCTGCAGGGTAATTGAATAGTTTGCTAATTACGATCATTCAAACAGCCTTGCTTTGAATGTTTGCAAATATCAACTTGCAAAAGCTGTAAATGCTTGTGTAATATAACTGAAGTAATCAGTAGGATGAAGCCACATACTGTATATATAAATGCACATAGCTAATTCGCTAGCCATCACTAGCTTCCAAACAGGAAGTGACCATGGGGGCGCTTCAGGCTCCATCAACTCTATTTGCAATTGACTTTACATTAAAAAAACTGTCGCCCCTCTCTCTGTAACTGCTGCTGGGATCATTTTGGTCTTAAAATGTTCGTAGTAACCCACTCTACATGATCCTGGTGTTTACATTTCACTATTTTGTCTGTAAATAAATTCCTATTCCTAATTTGGAACTGGCTCCAAATTCCCCCTTATAACCGCTAGCCTCATGAGCTTCATTTGACTGGAGCTAAACGCTATAGGTGACGTCACACTCCCTTTGTCCACTTCTTTATACACATTATGAGTGAAACTATTTTGCTTCATCATGTATTGTTTCTCATTCGTCTGCGTATTTTGAACAATTTAAAATGCACACATTAAAGGTCCTATATGACACAAAATGGACTCTTGTGAGCTTTAAGTGTTAAAATATTGTTACCTCATAAAAAACAGACCTGGAGTTGTGTTTTGTTTCATTCACATGTTTGAGGGTAATAAAGGGTATAGTAAAGGGTCATTCAAACATGTGTGAATGAAACAAAACACAACTCCAGGTGTGTTTGTGACAAGGAAACAACATTAAAACAGATCAGAAAATAAAGTAATATGGGCCCTTTAAGTAACTACCAGCCATACAGCTCGCCTTGTCTAATTATCTTTCCTCTCTTACCTCCAGTCTGTGAGAAATCTCCGGCAGATGTGTGATCCCGGGCTCTTTGTAGATAAATTCTCGTTCATCCAGGTCACCAAACTTAGACCCATAAAATCCTACTCGAAAATACGTTCCAAACATCCTCTTATGGCCCTGCGGAAAAACAAGAAGCGCATTTGAATATCTGACTCTAATCACTACGACATATCCACACTCATTATGTTAATAGCCTTTTATGAAGCCTTTATTGTGCTGTATGCTTTGATGGGCTGAGTTTGAAATTCAATCTCCCTCCAAGCTATGCAAATCAAACTAAATCTTCCTCCCAGCACAGAACAATGTTAATGGACACTGGCTTGTCAAAAGTCAATTGAAACAAAATTGTAAACCTATTTAAAACGTATTTGCGTGTGTACATATGAATAAGAGTCTTGTGTCTTGAAGTGGGGAAGTTATTACCTTTTGAATGATGTTGTCAAATGCCTTCTGAAGCTTGCTGTGAGTAGAAGACAGCTTTCGGAAGTCTCTGTGTGCTTCCAGTATCGGGATTATGATCTTGTAAACTTCATTCACGGCTTCGTAAAGGCCACCCTGAAAGAAAAAGCACGTGAAACAGTTATTTAAAGGTTCTATATTACACAAAATTGACTCTTGTGAGCTTTAAGTCATATAAGAATGCTGTTACCACCTCAAAAACATGCCTGGAGTTGTGTTTTGTTTCATTCACACCTGTTTAAGCAGTTGTATTATTATCTCCAGAGCGCAAAATGCAAAACTACATTTTGTTCAGTACATTATGATAATTCCAGATCTGAAATCATCCAAATGATTCAAGTGAAGGTACACGGAGTTTAAAATGACATCACAAGGTTGAACAGACTGTTTTTAGTTTCAGAGAAGAACCTAAATATGCAGGGTTTGTGTGTTAAACATGTGTGAATGAAACAAAACACAACCTCAGGAGTGTTTTTAATAAGGAAACAACATTATAACAGATCAGAAAATAGCGTGATATGGGCCATTTAAAACCATTAAACATGAAAAACAGAACTAGTTCATTTTAAGCAGTTTGCAGTGGTCCAGAGTTATTCCTCACTTACCTTATGCCTGACTATTGTGCAATTTAGACAAGTTTTGGCCCTTGTTAATGTTATGGTTGCTAGGTAACAGTCATGGAATTATCTCTTCACATGCCACATCTGTTTCCCATGTCCAACCAAGAAGTAAAATTATAAACTTTATCAAAAAATATATTCAGTAAAATGTTAACATGTTAACTATATTTTAGTAAAATGAGTTCTTTTAACCTGTCACGCACTTACCATTATGGTGTCACTTGTGGTTGTGTCAGTCGGTGCGGTTTTGTTAGCCTGAGTGAGTTATGTTTACCCCATCTGTTTTGACAGTGTGATTACAGTGGCCAAACTCAACAGATGTCTGCAAACAATTCAGTGCTTTTGGTTGAAATTGTGCCACTTGTGTAATAAATGGGACTTATCAAAATCATGCTTTCAGAAAGTTCCCTCGAAAAGGTTTTCTAAATATGTTTTTTTTTTATTTACATACAAGAATTAATTATAAACTCATTGTTATGAATAGCTGGGATGCGCAGAATGTATCTGTGAATGTATAGCAAAAGGAGAAATTTAATTTGTCAACTGGACAGAGTTTATTTGGTCGAATACGTTTCGCAGCTCATCCAAGCTGCTTCTTCAGTTCTGGTCAGATGCTGGTGGACACTGCTTTATATCTGCTTGAAGGGAGGAGCTTAATTACAATGAAAATTACTCTGAGACAACACATATTTGTTTACAGTTTCTGTTAGTCAGGTGAGTCTATTCAATATGGAGTGGGAGTGGGGGAGTAGTTAGCATATCCATTCAGGGCCATGATGGGTGTTTTCACACCTCTGGACCTGACCTGGCTAGTCCCATTATTTTCCCAGTTTGTTTTGATTTAGGTTTGAGGATAGAGTTATAGATGGGAGACAAATGATGTCTGAGACCCCCATTTCTGTTCAAGGAAGGATTCTCTTTCTTGACAAAAATAGCTTCTTTAACTCCCCTCTCAAACCAGTTCTTTTCTCTGGCCAAGATCTGGACCTCGCTGTCCTCAAAGGAGTGGCCTGTGGCTTTTAGGTGGAGATGTACGGCAGACTGAGGTCCACTCTGGCTCTCTTGTCTGTGTTGGTACATCCTCTTGTGAAGTGGCTGTTTTGTTTCTCCAATGTAGCGCTCACTGCAGTCTTCACTACACTGAATGGAGTAGACCACATTGCTTTGTTTGTGGCTCTGTGTTTTGTCCTTAGGATGGACCAGTTTTTGTCTTAAAGTGTTTGTGGGTTTGAAATAGACTGGGATTTCATGTTGTCTGAAGATCCTCTGTAGTTTTTCGGAAGCGCCAGCCAGGTAATGTGTGAATGCGTTAGTGGGGAATTCATCTGGACCAGTGCAAATGAACTAGAGCA
Organism: Taenioides sp. WSHXM2023; assembly: GCA_029959045.1. Taxonomy (NCBI): domain Eukaryota; kingdom Metazoa; phylum Chordata; class Actinopteri; order Gobiiformes; family Gobiidae; genus Taenioides; species Taenioides sp. WSHXM2023. The sequence goes on from CM057089.1 coordinate 26,735,494, forward strand.
TTTGAAGAAGAAACTGGGCTATTTTTGTGCAAGTGCTGCTACCAATATGAAGATGAAAACTATTAAAGGGCCCAAATTACGCATTTTCTGATTCATGTTACCTGAGGTAACACACAAACCCTGCATATTTAGTCTGAGTTCTTCTCTCAAACAGAAAACACTCTGTTCTACCTTATGATGTCATGTGCAAATACAGGAAGTGCTCCGCTGTGTTTTAATGGATAATTTCAACCCTGGAATGGCCAATCTCTACTGAACAAACAGTAAAAGCTTAATGTAAACTTGAAAACTACAGCTTCATGATCACATGGTGGAACTGAGCATTTTGAGCTTTGGAGATATAGACTGACTAATAATAAAGGGTTACTCAAACATGTGTGAATGAAACAAAAAAAAAAACAAAAAAAAAAAACCTCCAGGTATGTTTTTGATGAGGTAACATTATAACATGACTAAAAAAGCAGCTGGCACAACACTCAAACCAGTTGAATCAATTTTTTAAAAAGCTGTAAAAATATTGGACAAGAAACCATTCTCAGTTCACCACTACACTATTTTAGATAAGTACAACTTGCTTAATTTTAATAATTTTTTTCAATTATGAATGTTTTGTTTTTAAGGTTTTGCATGGGCTTGTCCCCCACTCTGTTACAGGATTTTATTAAAACAAAGACTGTCAGTGGGATGGAACTAGGGCCACGGCCCGGGGGAACTGTGAGGTCCCACACAGACGCAACATTTGGACAAAGTGTGCGCTCAGTCAGAGGCACTAAGTTCTGGAACATTCTCCCATTATCAATAAGAGAGACTCAAACACAGGCCACTTTCAAATCACACTTGAAACAGGCTAAAGGAAAACCAGACTTGTGTTCGTGTATGCTGCTATTGTTACTTGTTATTGTTTTGTTGTGGTGTCACCTGCCTAGGGACTACAGATGGAAATTAGCATTTTTGCTATAATCTGTCATATTTACACTGCAATGTTGTAGATGTTCATCAATATGCACTGTCCCTGTTAAATAAAATAATAAATAAATAAATAAATAAAAGCTCACACGAGTCAGTTTTGCGTAATACAGGACATTTTAAACTTAAATAACATTGTGAATATCTCACGTTGCTAAACAGCTCCGCGGCCTGCTCCAGAAGCCCGACCAAACCACTCTCCGTGAAGTACCGCCCCGAGCACACGCCGTCTTCATCGGGGGACAGGATGTCATCGGACACGGCAGACTCCTCCAGCACGTTAGGAGAGATGTTCTACAGAGGGAGGGCAAATCAATCAATTATCTCGCTAATCAGATAATCCATAAGAAGGGTAACTTTAACAGGTAGATGTCCCACAGTCTGAAATGGAGCTAATTTGATAAACATTTGATCAATAAGGTGCTGACTTAGACTGTCCTGGACATACTCCCCACAGAGACCGGGGTGGACACAGGTCGTCAATAGCAGTTTCCGTGTTGTTCCGATAACTGCTTTAGTTCATGGGACAAACTGATCCCAGACTCTCTAAGGACCACCCAAGCCCCTCTCTCCTCCACGGGTTAGGGAGAAAATTAAGTACAATTATTAAGAGAACACTGCTCCCACCGCTGGACATAGGCACAGCCGTATTAAAAAAAATATATATATATAGTATAGGTTGATTTGCATTATTAAATTACTATAAGCTGAATGGCAAGATATGGGGAATTCTTGAGTCATGAAGATAACTTCTTGGGCCATATTTTTGTACTTGTGAATTAAAGGTGCACTGTGTAACTTTTCTGGACCCTGCCACGGTTGTCGGCATGGATATGTTACTGTTATTTACCTGAAATGTTATGTAAACTTATCTATAACAATTATTCATTCAAGTGCTTCTGTTTCCCAGAAATACCAGCTCTGACCTGGCATCACTTTTATGTCTCCACTGAGACAAGCTTAATGCCGTACTGTGGAGCATTCCAGGCAAAAACATAATTACACATTATTTTGTATGACCTTTTCTTTTTTATAAGAATAGAGGGACAAAGTAAGTCTGGGAAATAATATTCCCTGCTTCATAGCTCAGAAAATTAGACTAAAAATGTAAGCTTGTCTCTATAAGTAAATAAGAAATTTAACAGCTGCTACTGAAATGAACAGAAATCAAAGTTTTTAAATACAGTTGGTGCACTTCATACAAATATAGTTAAAAAATATGTTATAGCCTGTACCTGGAAAGTGACACTGCCCACAGGTAAGTACTTGTGGTCCTCCAGCATGCTCAGGTACTCTGCCACCAGGGCGGCGGCGTGCACCAGACACATGGCCGACTCCGTGAAGCACTTCCTGTTGTTGTGTTTCTCTGCCATGTTCTGCAGCCAGGTCAGGCGGAGGTCAGGAGACGTCTGGTAACCCTTAGCGATCCTGAAAGATAAAAAGAACACGGTACATTTGGTTTCTTTGAGCTTTCCTATAATCTGCGTAAAGAAAAATCTACTGATGCTTTGCAGCTGGTGTCATCAACATCTCCAGGGGGTTTGCTGCTAACTGTAGGCTCTGCTCTGTCTGAGGCTTTATTAGACTTTAATCTGTGCTTTATTTTAACACAATAGCGGGAACTACAACAGAGGAGCTGATTAATGCTGTTAAACAAGTCTGTGGAGAGGCGACCGAGCTCACAGTAAAATTTGATGTTTTTGATGGTATTTTTCAGCAGTAAAACTATGGTATACTGTGGAACTTCCAGACAAAAACATCTCCCTGGAGGCAAACGTGTAATCATCAGGAAAGTTACACAATGCAAGTCAAATAGCTAGAGTTTATACTGAGGTCTAACAGCTTGCAATTCTTTTTACAGCTGAAATTAGCACCCACTTGTGTTTATTCCAAGGTTATTTTAAAGGCAGCCAGTGGCCATTTGCATCAGTGGTTCCACGCATCTGGAGTCCAAATGTTTAGGTGAATCATTGAGGTAAATTCTGCAGTGAACCTGTGTGTAAATTAGTCACGGGTCACTCCACACGTGTTTAACAGTGTAAAGAGGAATGACCCCAGCACTGACAGAACCACAACTTACATAAGAAATACTACAAAAAAAAGACTGCAGAAAAATAGGCATGAGTTTGATTTGTTAAAAGGTGCATTGTGTAACTTTTCGGTAGGGGTCCGTCATCTTCTTGTTTCAGTGAATATGTCATTGCTCTGCTTTGAATGTTTCACAATGACATTAAACAGCTCCACCTTGTATTTATTCAATTACTGATGGTTTTGTTGATCAAAAATACGTAGAAAAACTGACTGTGAGTGAGGCTGCCTCTGATCTGACCAGTAACTTGGTCTGGTTTAATGCCATACTGTGAAACATTCCAGACAAGGCAATAACATCTTCATGGAGTAAAGCAGGTGGCACCAGAAAAGTTACTCCTCACTCCTTTTTGTGATTATTGATCTGAACACTATTTTCATGATTGGTAATGTAAAATAATTGCCTTAATTTATCATTCATCAAATATCGGAATACATTTAAACGTATTATAACATATTACAAATCAGAAATACTTTGATAAAAAAGTAAACACATTAACATTTTCCAAAAGCTGCTCCAATCATGACTGATATTTGACTTTAAGGCTGCGTAAAAAGGCATTTTTGAGCTATAAAACACTTTGCACAAATGGAGATATGTTTAATGTCACACTGTGGTGCAGGCAAAGAAATGACATCTCCATGGAGACAAGCATGCAGCAGATCCTCCACCTTAGAAGTTTCAAAGTGCGCCTTTAAAAACAAAATGTGTACTAAACCTGGACTGAATTAGGACTGAACAAGGTCTACAGCAGGTCCAAGTCAAGTCTAAATCAGAAGATCAGACTGAGACCCACCAGAACAGTCATTACCTTTGATTGTACTTTTTACACTGCACATGAGGCTGAAGTTGAAGTGTGGTGAGGTGAAAAGGGCCAAAGTCAACATACACACCATGTAAGCCTTCTTTGTCCTCTGTCCCTCTCGTGCTCTACATGCATTTGTACACACACACACTCCATTAGATTTGCATATACACAAAACCAGATCAGACGGCTAAACTGCTACCACATGGTTACCATGGCGAGGGCAGCAAATACAGGCACAACAAGGCAAACCACAGGGAAATAGGAAACAGCACAGGAACGTTCAGGGAGGCTAATCTTGATAAGGATTAGCAAGTACGAATGTCACAATATCTATTTTTAGTGTTGCAATTATTGTGAGAATAAAAATCAACAAAACAAATTAAAGAGAGGGTATTTTACTTTTATGGGGTGTTAAATGGCCCATATTACGCCATTTTCTGATCTGTTATAATGTTGTTTCCTCATCAAAAACATAGCTGGAGTTGTGTTTTGTTTCAGTTAAATGTTTAACACGCAAATCCTTGTGTTCTTCTCTCAAACAGAAAATGCTCTGTTCCAACTTGTGATGTCATGTGATAATACGGGATGTGCACCACTGTGTTTTTAAACTCCACACACCTTCACTAGAATCACATGAATGATTTCAGACCTGGAAATGCCAATCTCTACTGGACTAAAGGTAAAAGGTGTCTGCTAATTTGAAAACTACCACTACATGACATCATAAGGTGGAGCAGAGCATTTTGAGCTTTGGAGATGTAGACAGACTAATAATAAAGGATTACTCAAACATGTGTGAATGAAACAAAACACAACTCTGGGTGTGTTTTTGATGAGGTAACAACATTACTGCATGGCTTAAAGCTCACAAGAGTCAGTTTTGCATAATATAAGACCTTTAACCAACCAATCTGCAAGCTTAACCACAACTCAAAATTCAATGATTGTAATAAATGAATCACAAAAAACCAATAAGTTTTTATCCTCTGGTGTGTTATAATGTCCTCTGGTGTTATAATGTCCTCTATAAAAAAATAAAATCCTAGTTTAATTAGTTTTATTCTGTTAAACCTGCAAAGCCTGTCAAAGGTTATTGCAAGTACAAATACTTCATAAAGCTGAGAACACAGAACAAAAACATGAACAAATTAATACAGATGAAAACCATTTACTCCCCTTTATCCACTGCTTGTTTTCACATTAATTTGTCTCTTGAGGTTTTTCATTTTGACATATTATGCAAAGTTGACTTTTAAGAGCTTTAAACCATGTTATAATCGTTTTCCCTTCTCATTATCTGCTGAAAGTTGTATTCAGAGCGATTCATGTCTAATTTTTATTTTCTTGCATTCAAGATTGGTCAGAACATTTCCGTTTTCTCTCAAGACCAATCGCATAGTGCAATTTTAAAAGGCCCATATTACGCCATTTTCTGGTCTACGTTATAATGTTGTTTTCGTATCACAAACACACCTGGAGTTGTGTTTTGTTTCATTTACACGTGTTTAACATACAAACTTCTCTCTTCTCTCAAACTGAAAACACCTTGTGATGTTATGGAGTTATACAGGAAGTGCTTCACTGTGTTTTTAAACTCCTACTCTTCACTAAAATCATTTAGGCCCTGGAATCTCCAATCTCTACTGAACAAAAGGTAAACGCTGTTAACTTACTACCACTACATGACATCACAAAGTGGAACAGAGCATTTTGAGCTTTGGAGATGTAGATGTGTGAATGAAAGTCAAGAGTCAGTTTTGCATATATGACCTTTAAGCATGCAATTATTAGATTTCTATAGCATCTTGCTTATGTAGGCACCTGTTACATACCTGTACATGAGGTCCATCAACATCTCAGGGTCTTCTTGGAATTCTCTCATTTTGACAGTGTCCGACAAAATGCTGTTCAGGTTCCTTAGCAGCTCATCCACCTACAATCAGAGGCAGACAATTGCAATATAAAAGTCAAACAAATCCATTTATTATACATTTTACAGTAGTGTTTTTGTACCACTGAGAAGGCTTGAAGATTCATTGTAATGCGATCAAAATCACACTTTGAATGGATGGAATTAGCAAATCGTAAAGGTGGCATTTTTTTAAGTAATGCAATTTTCTCCACATACAACAAAATAAAGGTTGAGGTACACATAGGTATATCCTGTCTTATTCTGCATAAAATCTGCTAACCCCGTCGTGTAGATCTGCACAAACATGTTCTGAAATGAGATTCTTGTATTAGTTTGTCAGTTTCTACAGTTTCTATTTCAGTCTTTTTGTCAGTTCTTCTGGATTTGTTTCATATGTAAACTTTGAACAGAATCATATTATTAAAACATAAATTGCAAATCTAACCGAAAAATTTATCAGAAATTATTGCAATTAGATATTTTTGCCAATTCGTGGAGCCCAACCTGAGAGGGTAGCTGTGTATTCTGCATTTCTGAGTCCTCCTCTGCGTAGGCCAAGATGGTGCGGAGTGAACGCCGTAAATGCTCCTCTTGGAAGTCTGAGGATTGTCCTACGAGAGATGCCAGGGACATGGTGACCTGCATCTTCACCCGGGAGAAATTCTGAAAGACAAAATAACATTATTAGTATATGCCCAAAATCATTAACATCACATCTTTAGAACCAAGATCACAATTTAATTGCAATTAGAATGCACACTGGTTTGGTCCTGGTCTAGTCCAGGTTTAGTCCTGGGTTTATTCCTAGTTTAGTTCCAAATGAAATGCAGTTAAAGTTTGAATGTTCACTTTGTATTGCCTTTAAGAGCCAACAACTGTCTTCTTTCAGTCCATGCTTCACTGTGATTGGTTAAATCGACCCGTCACTCAGTATGATGAGGAGACATAGTTCAGTGGTTAAAATCATCACTTTTCAATGAAATTTTATATCATATCACCAAGCCTTAAAGGGCCCGTATTACACAATTTTCTGAGCTATGTTATAATGTTCTCTCATCAAAAACATACCTGGAGTTTTGTTTCTTTCACCGATGTTTAACACACAAATCCTACTGAACTAAAGGTAAAAGTAGGCTGTTATCTTGACATCACAAGGTGGAACAGAGCATTTTGAGCTCTGGAGATGTAGACAGACTAACAATGCAGGGTGTGTGAATGAAACAAAACACAAGCCCAGGTATGTTTTTGGTGACGTAACATTATAATATGGCTTAAATATCACAAGAGTCAACTTAGTGTAAGTAGAACCTTTAACATTCAACTTATTTTGTGGCTTTCCAGTCGTTTAAACACTATATTAACTATACCATACAGTGTGTTAACAGATACAGACACATAGATCCATATATTTAAAGCTGGAGGGATCTGAGACTTATTCGTCCTTGTGGTGAAAGCTTGTGATTCTAGCAGAGCCTCCCTCAGACCATCTGAAAACCCCAGAATAAATTAATCATAGAAACAACTTCTGGGGACATATGAAACACTAGTGGATGTTTGCAAAGAAAGAAAGCATTTGAGATGAGCCACAACCTTCACACTGTTGCCTCTGAGCTCAGAAAATGCATAATGTACTGTCTGTTCTCTAGGTTATGTTTTGACAGCATTGCTTTGGAGTGGTTTGTTAGCCTTGTTAGCAAGCAACCACAGCGAATAATGATGGATTTGTATACATATTTATTACAATTACAGTATATTATGCCAATAGTGCTACATAAACTATTCAACCTGTAGATATTAAAGGTGCTATATCACACAAAATTGACTCCTGTGAGCTTTAAACCATGTTATAATGTTGCTAACACCTCAAAAACATACCTGGAGTTGTGTTCTGTTTCATTTACACATGTTTGAGTAACATCCGAAAACAACATCTGAAAATAGCGTAATATGAGCCCTTTAAAAATGCCTTCAAAACACGCATTCTTATTGTAAGCAGGTTGTCTTTCCACAGACCCGACCTGTAACCCGAAAAGCTACAAATTTCAGCTTTAAAATCAAGTTTGTGATTTAGTAGATTTGCCTTTTTTTGCAGAGAGAGGCGGTTTGATATGTGAAGTCCTACTTCTCTCCGTCTTGAGCAGCTAAGTGTGAAATGATGTCCCATTAGCAGAGACATAATCACCCATGGATCATCTCTATGGGCCTTTCTGTTCAACTGAGCACAGGCAAAGTCTAACCACCCGTCACTGCCCCGTCTCAGCGTGTGCCCATATAAATGCCCCTGTGCGCTTCAAACCAGGCTAAATGATTGCTTAAGACAACCCTGGATATGGGCCAATTATGAGCTCCAAGGTATATCGAGGATACAGACTGGAAAAAGTCAAATAATGGCTGTAAAGTTTAAAAGGAATATTCAAACTTAGAATTAGCAAAAGATACTATAAGTGTGTTATTGAAATGTCACTGATTGGCTTCACAAGTTTACTTAAAGATTACTCAAGTATGTGTGATTTACTCTAAATACAATTTTGAGAGGGTAAATGAAAAGGGAACCAATTATAACATGGTTAAAATCTCTCAAAAATCGTCTCCATAATAGGTCTTAATATGCTGTCTACTGTCTGTAAATATCATAATTACATAGTTTGTATTGCCTGTACAGTTTTCTCATTGTCTTTCTGCATTTTTTAGGAACAGCCATAGTAAGTTTCTCAATTTTGAAATCAAATTCATCTTACAATCTCAGTTATGTCACTGTCAGTGAATAATATCCTCATCTTTGACAGAAAAGTATTACAATTATGATTTCACATTAGTTTATGGACAGAAGTAAAACCTATAGCAATAGTTTAGATGTGGGTAAAGCCCATAGTTATAGACTTTCCTTAACCATTAACCAGATCTAAACAATTTTATTTTTTTACAAACTGCAACAAATTTGAGATTCAAATTTGACCAACTTTGAATCTATTTTATGAACTTTGAACACTGGCAGAATCCTAAAGTCTTTGGCGAGACTTGTTGTGAGCTTTAAATCCTGTTTCTTACCTACATTTAGCTGACTTTAGAGTCTTTTTAATGAATCGGCTATCAGCCTTAAATCTCCAGCACAGGCCAATGTTTGGTTTTGGCCGACTTGCTTCCTAAAGGTACACACAAAGCTTTATTTAATCAGTTAAATGCAAAAAGATAACTGCTCAAAATGTGACCACGAAGCCCTCTTGAAGGTTTGTGATACAAAGGCTGCCATAAATTAAAATGACATAATTTGGCAAAAATGACCAAAATCTGCACTATATATCGGCAGAGTTTATCGGCCATCATTTGCAATGGATTCTAAATATCGGCATCAGCATCGGCCATGGAAAAAAAACCAAAAAAAAAAACATACGCATAACTATGAATATATCTTTATCTTGAGTTACCCTCACTGATAGAACACTGGTTATTTTTTACATACAACATAATTTGATTGACATTTAAGCTAAAATGGTACTTAATGGGAAGAAAACAATATTTGACAGATGGTGCAGAATGAATACATAAATAATGGGAGAACAAGACACGTCTCTGTATGAATGAGTCACAGGGCTGCTACGCTAATTTAGCTCTGAGCTCCTTCTGTTTACTGCGTATAAACAAACAGCGGAGAAGACAGGAACAGTGGGAGAAAAGATCTGAATGGTACAAAGGCCTATGCATGTGACTTACATTAAGAGATATAGAGGTAAACACAGGAAGTACTCACTGAAATGCATTTATCGGCTAAGGAAGAAGCAAAGAGATACTAGACCCCAATACTGCAATCCACTGAAACCCTTTGAAAAACCTCTCTAGTATCTCTTACATAATTGTATATAATTTGTGTTTTTTTCTGTTCTTTTCTCAAAGGTGCACTGCGACTTTTCTGGTGGAGGGTCAGCTACCTACTTGTCTCCACGGATATGTTATTGCTTCCCCTGAAATGTCCCGTGATATGACATTAAACATATAAATCTAACATTCATTCATTACAGGTGTTTCTATTGTTCAAAATTACAATAATTCCGCAACTCTCCACAGATCTGAGCTGTAATGTAGTGCAGTGCTTTAACCTGCTTGTCTCCCTCATGATAGATAGGTTTAATCTATACTGTGGAACATTCTAGACAAAGCAATAACATTTCCATGGAGACAAGCAGGTGGCGGACCCTCTTTGTTACGCAGTGCATCTTTAAATTGTATTCTCACTGATCACTGGATTTGAGTTGACGTTAACTACTCGAGGTAATTTATTAACACTATATAATAAGTTGCATAAAAACTGATACTAAAATGAGCATTTATTTAAGCAGAAATCAGTGCTGGAAAAAAAAAAATACATAATTAGGACAAAGTTGGATCTTTTCTGAACTTTTAGAAAAGATTTTGTGGTTTAAATCTGCTCTTGGGTTTTTGTGTCAGTGTTTGTGTCGTTTATTGTCTATATTTGCATTTATATATCGAACTTTAAAATGTGTTAACGGGACAGGCCTAAGTAGCAGTAGCAACTATTTGTCTGGGGCCCCCTGAAATAGCAATACAACCAACCCGGGACCCCCAGTGCAAAATTTAAATCAGATTTAGTTGCGTTTATTTGAGTGGATGTAGTGTTATTTGCCCTAACTTCACAAAAAATATTGTATTCATAGCAATTCAAAGCTATAAAGCAATAAATGGAGTCTATATACAGTAGCTTTGGCTTATGTGTTTTTGGCTAAACAGATTTCCCGTAAAAACTTGATTCATGACTTCATATGATCTCAGTGTCTATAGAGAAAACATATCATAGTTTGGTATGTGAAGACCCAAGGCACAGACTCACAGAAGTCTGGCTGCTATTAGTTACAGAGGGAGGGAACATGGAGAAAAAGACAATGACCGATCTCTCCTTCGCCGACTCGGAGACAATCCTTCAACTGAAACTTTTCAGCGGGCTCAAAATAGACATTGGAAAAGGCATTAAAGCTGCAGAGGGAACGCAGTGGAAAGAGGGAGAGAGAGGGAAAGAGAGAAAAGAGGATAGGATGTGAGCCAGCATCTCCTCCCCCTGTCTCTGTAGAGGGCATTACGACATAAATCTGGGTAATTTATAAGTCACATGTGAGGCCAAATTCAATTTAATATGACATAAATGCAATTTCCTCTGCAATCGTAGAGCTAAGGATAGGGTTTCATGAAATAGAAAGGTAAAAGATGCCTGACATTTGCCCTGTGGCTCAGTGGATGGATCGGACCCATTTCAGCTCAGGGTTTGTCTCTGTGCTGGTGAGATACACAAACATAAAGGAAAAGATAGGAAGAGAACTGCATTTTACTAAGACTGTCATAATAATTAGTAGTGATATAACAATAACTGAAATACTGTGATGTTGTATCGTCAAACGTCTCATAATAATATAATGGCCCATGTGGTGGATACGTCTGCCACCGCTCCATAGTGTTAGTATTTCATTTCAGGAATTTAATCCTTTATTTAGACTTATATTTTCTAATTTTGGGTGCACACATTTTAGTTAATATAAGTCTGAATTATTACTTACACTTGTTTTTTTTTTTGTTTGAGTGGCCGGGCAGAGGACCTTTGGAGGAGACAATCGATGTCGAACAAATTGAGGAGTTAATTTTGCTAAGTTAGTTTGTTTGAGGTTATTTTATTATCGCTTGTTTTCTGTATTATAAGTATTTGCCTTTTTGTTACTTTAAGTTAGTAGCTTTAGTTAATTATTTAATGTAATTTCCCCCTCTCTTGTGTTCAGTTTAGTTGCCCTCGTCTATTTAAACGCATCTGTTCTCTGTTTAGGGGTTAGTTTTTGTTCTGTTTAGTTGGATTTAAGTTACCCCAGTTCGACCTGACTTTTTGTTAATGATTTACTTAATTTGAGCCTTTGTTAAATTACATTTTTATTTGACTTCATTAAATTTAAACATATTTTTTATACCTTGTCTTTGCCTTTTTTTGTTTGGTCCACTACAGCCCATCACAATATATCGAATTATCGTTTAATTTGCTCAAATTCATTGTTATGGTGCAGCGATAGCTAAAAAACAGAGACAACTCGCTATATCATGAACCTTTGCTTTGTTTCAGTCCAATCTACATGATGAAATGATGTTATTAAGCACTTTTAAATCTTCATTCTTTGGATTATGACAGAAATGTAGCATATCCACAATTTTGTTTGTGCCTCAACAAAATATTACAATAAATATCAAACCGTGAGATGCATATGATGAAAATATTGTATCAAGAGATTGGATATCGTTATATTCCTAATAATTAGTACACAGACATCGCAGAGGAATAATACATTTTTGGGTTTGATATTTGGAGTGTATACCTGTTCTTACTTTTTTTTTTTTGTACCGCTACATTTTACCAGAGGGTTGAATAGTTCACTTTACTTCTTTCACTTCATTTTACTTTTATGGGGTATTAACTGCTAACACATAACATATTTAGACCACCATGTTACCTTTTATGTGTTGAAAATGTCGCCAAAAACAACATATTAACATGTTTTAGAAGCTTCACTTTATTTTTTTGGCGCTCTGAGTCCCCACGTTAAGTCACTCCGGTTATCAAAACACAACCAGCGTCCATCCCGCTAATGAAACTACTGCACATCGCATCAGGTTTGTGAAGTTGTAGCGTATTGTCTTGTATTCTGCTTTTGTATATTTATGGTGCATTGTCGTGTGGGAGCAGGGGTGATGTAAGCTTGCGGGCTGAGCATTGCACAGAAGTTTTTTATTCGTCTATTTATGCATTGCGGTGTGTTTATTTCAATATTCTGCACCTTCAACCCGGAATAATTTAGAAAATGTCTGGAAACTAAAATAACTGGTTACAAAAGGCGAGTTTAAATAAATTCTGAAAGGTTTGGAAATTGAATCTCTGTTCTGTAACTGTTTTAGGTAACATTGTATAGTGATGTGTAATTGTTTAAATGTGTGTTGATGTTATGACTGATCTGTGCTGCTGTCTTGGGAACGGCTCCCGTGAAGAAGAGATTAGTCATCTCAATGGGATTTTCCTTGGCAAATAAAGATTACTGGGGTTGTTTTGCTTTAAAACTATTGTGCCAGTAACCTACAAAAGTTTTAAACTGCGTGATATTTTTGTTGCTGTAGATCGCAATTCAAAATGTGTTTGTGACAAATTGCGACAAGCCACTCGGCCTCTGAAAGTGCCTATACTAAAACACAATTACGATCATTATATTTAAGATTTTATAAAAATATTTACATTTTTTTCCCAGTTTGGCTTTTTTTAAGTTCCAAATTTTACTTCCTGACACTACCGAATCCTACCTAATTATGAAAATCAATTTGGAGAAGTAAGTACAGAGCACTGGGCGTATGCTGGGTTGATTAATAAGTGATTAAAGATTGCTCAAACATGCAACTTCCAGAGAGTAAATGAGAAGGAGCAACAACTTTATAACATGATCAAAAGCGGTGAAAAGTCGATTTTGCATAATAGGTCTGCTTTAACAATCAAAGTTAAATATTGTCTTTTTAATGGGGGCAAAACGTCCTCAAAATATCACCTAGAAAACAGGACGGGTAGGTAATCTGTTATCTTACGCTGGCGTTGTTGTAGCTGTATCTCATGATGAGGTAGAGAGTGGCACAGGCCTGGCTCCTGTTCTCGTCCACTGGGCTGCTGCAGTACTGGAGCACCTTCTGACACAGGTCCGCACACTGCTCCGCCTCCTCCTCGAACAGCAGGTCTCCAAACTGAACAGCGAATACACAAAAAATAAAGAAATAATCACATATACAGAAACAAAGGCGGGTACAGAGCAGCCATGTTTACTAAGTTTTAAGGAACTTTTCTGGTGAAGGGTCCGCTACCTGCTTGTGTCCATGTAGGTGTTATTGCTTTGTCCAAAATGTCCCACAGTATGGCAAAATGACATTACACTTATTTCCATGGTGACAAGCATGTGAGCCAGGTCTGATCTGTGTAGAGGGGAGTGAGGGCTATCTACGCTTCTACTCATAGAACAGGACCTTATAATAGTTTTTTACGGATTTTTCATATATTATACACAATTCTATTTACAGATATCAGCTTTAATAACAATGTAAAGAATGAAATTAATTGGGATTTTAAAATTAAATTAAGGGGGTTATGGTTAGGAGTAATTAAGTACTGATTAAGCCTGAATCATTCTTAATAAACAATTTGCCCATTATGAATCTAGTCTTTGTTCATGCTTTGTTAAGGCTATTAAAAGTGCAGTTAAAAAGTGTTACCAATTTTAGTTCTTATAATCCCTGGCTGCGGTTACATGCACACTCGAAAGTCTCATTATTATCCAATTTTTCAAGTAAAAAGATGATTAAAATGGCATCAGCAAAATCATCTAATTTCTTTCTGATCATGGTCCCTCTGATTACTCACATCAGATTTCGCGATTAGCATGTCATTTAAATAATATTAAAAGTCCAGAAATCAGATAATCAGATTTCGGTGTGCATGAAACTGCAGATCACTATTCATGATCACATCCACGATCATGAATATTCTCACAATTCTCTCGTTGTTTTTGGTTGAAATTTTTGTAATAGCCTGCATAAGAAAAAGTGTTAAATTTTAATTGATACTTTACAGTGACTTCACGCTGGGGGTTTTCTACATGTATCTCTGTTAGTGGAATGTTCATTAGTTACCATGGTGACCAGTTACTCACCTGTTGTACTTCCAGCTAAATCAGTTCTTTCTGGGCAGATTGTGTTATAAAAAAAAAAGCTCAGATTAGAATAGAAAATAAATACATAAAGAGACACAGTACCTTGACGATGAGCGCCCGTAGTGTGCTGAAGGTGTGACAGAGGAACGTGGTGCTCTGATTACAGGTGAGGGAGTGAAGGAGCACCCTAAGGACCCCACCCACCACACTGTCCTTACAATCAGCCAGTGGCACCGCCTGGACACGAGACAAAAACACTCACTTCAGTAATTACTTTATATTTGGGCTCGGTGAGTGTTCCTAAGTGATGGTGAGGAGATATTATTTATGCAGACTGAGATTTCAAAATTGTCAAGGAGAATGAATTTTAATGTTTTCAGTCAGATTTGATGATAAGAACAGCTTGGTAATTTTGACTCGTTCTGGTCTATGTAAAAGGCAACAGAAAGCTGAACAATATTGCAGAGCATAGCAATATAGTCATTTGATTTTCAGGTAGGATTGATGGAGAAAATTGGGACTGCAGTTATTATTCAGGACCTATATCCACAATATAGCTTTTATATGCAGTGTTTACTTTTATCTTTCTTATTTTTTATTGCTTTGGGTATATGAAAATGTGTTTTTTTAAGGTATTACCTGTACAATGGTTTCCAGCAGATCCAGAACTATGAGGTTTGCTTCCGTGGCCAAATTTCCACTGATCAAAGCTTCTTGGTCCAATTCTGCTTTTGTTCTGATAAAAAGACAAATAAAAACATATTTAGCACACACATATGGCATTAAACTTGTTAATGTCCATGGAGACTAGTAGGTGACGCCATCACACCAAGTTACAGGAAAGATCCGTGGAGAGGCAAGCCTCACAGTATCAATGCATGCTTTTCAAGAGATTTTCAACAATAAAACATCTGTAATGAATAAATAATTGATAGATAAGTTTAATACCAACTGTGGCACATTCTAGGCAAAGTAATAACCTCGCCATGACCCTCTACCAAAATGTTCCATAGTGCACCTTTAAATTCAAGGACAAAGATCATTCTAAACTCGACTTACTTATCTTGTCGATCATTGGTTTGCCTCCACTGGGTCAGGTCTTTCCTCCAGCGTCGGTTGTCTCCATAGCCTAAGGTTTTGTCCATTCCTGTGAAGATTTTCAAGGTTTAAATCAAGTCCAATACACGTATAATTCAAACGTTATGAAAAGGTGAAATTTAACCTCCAACTCTCTTCATCATGTCCCCTCTGGCCCCGGCCCCCTTCAGCAGAGCCTCCTCCAGCTGCAGCTTGGCCTGCTGGGACTTCTGTAGAGCAAGAGCACTCACTTTGTCTGTGCTCTGCTTGCCCTGAAAAATCACATATTTTAAATGTATTTTATATTTTATATTTCAGTCATCAACATTACAGGTGCAACTGACTTTTTCCAGTGACAAGTCAAACTATTACTTCTATTATATTCTATTGTAAAGCTCAAAATGCTCTGTTCCACCTTGTGAAGTCATGTAGTATTCAAGTTAACGGATACCTTTTAGGTTGTTCAGTAGAGACTGGGGCAATTCTAGGGCTAAAAGTATCTAAATGATTCTAGTGAATGTATGTGGAGTTTAAAAACACAGTGGAGCTCTTTCTCTATTACCACATGACATCACAAGGTGGAATAGAGTGTTTTCAGTTTGAGAAAAGAACTCAGGCCTAAATATGTAGGATGTGTGTGTTAAACATGTGTGAATGAAACAAAACACAACTCCAGGTCTGTTTTTGATGAGGAAACAACATTATAACATAGATCAGAAAAGAGCAAATATGTATAGTAAGTAATATGAGTAATATGTATAGTAATATATAGTAATATGAGCCCTTTAAACAGGCTGTAAACTTACCCTGTATTCAAAGCAGGAGAGGCAGATGGTGAGGAGCTCCAGGAGTTTGCCGAGTTGTGACGGGGGCATGTCCACAGTCCAGCGCTGGATCAAACTCCGGTCTGCGTTCTTCATCACCCAAAGGAAACAGACGAGCAGGTTTCGACTGGTGTCTGCGGGCAACGTGGCTACAGATTTACCGTGCTGAGGAAAACAAAAAGACTGAAATAAAGCAGGCAGAACGTTTGAAATTTTGGTAGAAACAAATGTTGCTATTTGAGATAAATAAGGGATGCTATGGTTAGTAGTGATTGTCAGTATTTTTGCGTTTTTTTGTGTTTTTTGTCCATATGTAAGATTTTGATTTTACATTTTTTAATCTGTATTCATGTCCCCAGATATGAGATAAATATAGTAAATTTAAATATTGTTCTTACTGAAAAACAAGTCATATATTGGACAGAATTGTTTATGTTATAATTTGGCTATTTGGTTCTCAGCAAGATTATCCAGTCTTATTCAGTCTCATCTGGGTTGCCAGTTACAAATGTTGAAATCCAGGTAATTTAAACCTAAAACGCCTCTTTCTGATCTGAATCCTCACTATCTAAACCCCAGAATCTGAAGCCAATCATTAGTCAGTGCTAGTGCAGCCTCTGGAGGTTCTGAGCTTGCAAATGAGTCTTGGCCTGTCCATTTATTGAAAATGAGAACATCTTTTATGTGTAGTGATTCTAGTATCTTTTTAAAACAGTCAGGCTACATACAGCACCTTTGAGATTTTTGTGCAACCATTAACCAAGACATTTGCAGGTACATTTAGCACATTTCTGATGTTTTTGGAAGAGTCAAAAGCAGAAATACATTTTTGTCAACATCCCTACTACCCTTAATTTACCTGTTACGACTCTGGGCACTAGACATAAGTACAGTATAGGTGTTGGTTATGCTAGGTCTTGTTCTGCGGTGAAATAGAGAGCGGGAGAAGCAGGTTGAAGGTGGGACACTGGAGCTCCAGGAGGTTAATGGCTACATTCATCAAAACTGCCACACAGTGAAACAGCAGCAGCCCACTATAGCCACTATTCATCATTACAGCAATGAAGCTAAATTAATCTGCAGTGCGTTTAACCCCTATTAGAACGGGCCAAACTTCAGCAGAACCAGTGAGGAAGCTGATGGTTCAAACAGGATTACAGGTCAAAAACACAGTGTGAGATGTGAACAACGCTAAGGTAAGATATACTTTAATGTCCCTACAGGTTAATTTGAATAATAATTTTGAGTTTTGTGGGATAGATTTGAGATTTATGTTTTAAACCCAGTTCACGGTACACATTTTTGTTGAGGTCTAGGGTTTGCATAACCTTGCACAGGAAGATGGATTCTAGCGATATTTGTGAATTCACAAACTCACGAGAATCCATCTCGGCCCCTGCTGGTGCGATAGGGCCCGACAGGTCGCATTAGTATGCTCGCTGTTTTTACCTTTACCACCACAGGGCTTACAAACTAATTGTGGTGAATAATCAGCAGGCTTGGAATGGATAAGGTAAGTGCAGAATAACTTTGGATCACTGAAAAACATTTAGAATAAAAAAAAATCTGATACAGCACCTTTAACCAACAGCCGTGCCCGTGCAATGAAATGGCCACATTTTTTCCTCTAAAGAACGAGAAATAACCGGAGTTGTTGCGGAATATGAGAGCCGAACAGCCGCATTGACTTTAAGTGGCCGTGTTGTTGCTGTAGCTACAATTGATTGATGTATTTGTCAAAGAGGACAGCCCTGTTCACTTATGATGGCCGAGTCTGCCCGTAAAACATTTCCTGTGTGTATGTGTGTGTATATAGTGCGTGTGTGTGTATATAGTGCGTGTGTGTATAGTGTATGTGTGTGTGCGTGTATGTATATGTGTGTACAGTGCATTTATAGTGCATGTGTGTTGTTTGTATGTATAGTGTGTGTGTAGTGTGTTTATAGTGCGTTTATGGGGCATGTGTGCGCGCGTGTGTGTTGTGTAGTATTTTTTCACGATGGATGGAGAGTGTGTGGTGCGTTGACAGCTAATCAGTCTACCTCACTGCAGCTCACCTGTTAAGAGCTTGGCACTCTCAGATACAATCGCCCAGATGTAGATAAACACATAAGAAGTGTTGGGAAGTAACTGAATACATGTACCAAGAATAAGTATTCTGAATACTAATTTTGAGTATTCCAGTACAGTTACTTTTTTTATCTGGTGGTAGTTACATTCCTAAAATCTAAAGAATACATAGCAATACTTGGTCACATACTTTAGACTTCAAACTGCTTGATGTTAGAGAGAAAAATATAAAATATAGTGTGTGATTTTTCCTTCTCTGATCAGTGATAAATAAATGCATAAGCTGTTTTTAATCCTATATAGCGTGTTTACAGTATAATTCAAATTCAGAATACAGTGTTCTGATTGAAATAAAGTACCAAAATATGTTACAAAATACATTTTAATGCAGGTATTCAGTATTGTATAGCCGAACATTTTCAAACTATTCTTCCCATCGCTGAACATAAGCAATTCTTAAAGTGTATATGACGGTTTTACACATTTTTATAATTATCACTTCTTTTGTTTGGTTAGTTCATGTGTAGTTCCCTTTAAAGTGAAAGATACAATTGAAATTTTTGAATAAATTTCATCCAACCAATGATTTCCAAAAACAAAGATTCAAAATTGAGGCCAGTAAATGTTTGTTTAGGGACACAGGACATGGAAGGAGGACTAGGACGGCTTTTCTTATTGTGTGATTTCGTACAACAATTTTGGGTTGATATTCAGGGGATTCAGTTTGTCCCTTTAACCAGTAAAGTTAAATTTGGTATTCTGAGAGTTAATAATAAGACTGGGTATGGCATCAATAATTTACTGCTCTTAGGTATGCATTTTATTCACAAATGCTGTTTACAAAAAGAACAATCAAACTCAAGCTTTTAGTTAAATCATTGAGCCTAATTGAAAGAAAAGATGTTAATTTTCTTGTGTCCTTTTTGAACGATTTTGATTTACTTGAATAAATCCCCTCTTATTTGTTGATATGCTGTTATTTTCTATCTTTAATTTTGTTTTATTTATTATCAGTTTGACTATATTGTATATGGTGCTCTGTTTGTTAGTATTTGAAAATTTGCAATTAATACAGGAAATAATGCTATGTTCTAAAAGAGAATCCCTCTACCTTTGTCAACAAAACACAAAATTCCAAGAGTCAGGAACAATTACACTCAAAGAACAATTTTCCCCCGAAATCACTCTTTCTCTCTCTTCCTCCCTTACTTTCCCTCTCCCTCTATCTTTCTCTCTCTCTCCCTCAGTGTCCGCACCTCGTACCAGCAGATAGAGTCTTCATGGAGAAATTTTCACTTTAAAATTCTTATTTAAAGTTCCTTGATTGAGTAAATTCTATTGTGCAATTATTTATACTTATGTACATTATTTATCATTATTTATATAAGAAATTTGCACATTATTACTTACAAGGGTGTATACTTCTGTGTTTACAATGTTCAGTTCAATATTCAGTCTGCAGTCATTGCAAAAATCATTGTTTATAATAATGGTGATGGTATTTATTATTATTATTTTATTTATTTATTTATTAACCTTTTTAATAATTTATTATTTTAACTTTCATGTTTGGTGTATTTGTTTTGGAAATAAAGCAAATTGCACTGATAAATACTGAATTATTGTTCATTCTGGGCGGGGCGGGGTGGTGTGGGGTGGTGTGGGGTGGTGGGGCCTCACAAAGCATTTGTGCTTCGGGCACCAAATGGCTGGCAGCGGCCCTGGTTTTAGCCATTGTAGCATGGTTGCTAGGCAACAGTTTTGGAATTACCATTACTTATGTCATACCTGCTGCCCATGTCCAACCAGGAAGTAAAATTTTACCAAAACTAGAGAAAGTAGACAAGATTTTTGGTTCTAAATCTAAAATAAAGTATTTTAACTACATTTGCAGTCATATGCAATTTAAGCATTTTTCACTATACGGCCAATCATAAATCCAATCATATATTTCTTACCATCGACGCCATGGAAACGAGCACATTGCGGCCAAGGGTGTTGAAGGGGTTCCCAGCAATTGCCATGGCAACAGACTGATTGATGGGCGGGATGTTTTCAAGGTCATCGTCAGGTCCCCCAGACTTGTTTTTCCCGCCTCGGCTGTCACAAACTACACAGGTGAACAGATGTGAAGAAAGTTGTTAAGTTTAAAATATGGTTTAGGTAAGGCAGGACTGACCACAAATATTTAATTTTGATTGTAAAACTAAGAAATATAGCAAGTAGTTCGATTGTGATTTATGTTAGTGTTCATAAAGGTTGTGGTAGATCGGTAGATTACTCAGACATACATTGATGATACCCAAAACCTCTTCAGCCATGTTTTTGGTGAAAGAACAATGTTATAATTGGTAGAAAACTCCAAAACAATCGCTTTTGCAGAATACCCCCTCTTCAATAAAGCAAGAACAAAGCCTCAATTACATACACAAATACATTTACAGTGAATATATTACTCAGTAGTTAATATTAAATACATTGCAACATATATAATGGTGGGCAATGGCAGGCCTGAATATAAAACTGTACCCTAAAAAGTTGTAAAATATGTATACTGTACCAGTGAAGTCCAGATAATTAGTGGAGTCGATAATGATGCCCACAAGAGGGAGGTAGAGAGTAGCCATTTTAGCTCTGACTTCAGGTTTGACACAGCGTTGGTCCAGATCGTGAGTGCACAGCAGACTGTAAACAGCATTAATGGCTTTTCTTTGCACCTTCGCCCTGCGCAGACAAACAAATACATTATAAACAATAAGCATAGGTTGTGCTCATGTTAGGGTTGAAAAAACGGATACAAATCAATTCTAAAACTGAAATGAACCTTTCCTGAATATCTTTAGAATAATCTTGAGCTGTATAAGACCACCTATAACTGGACAACTGAGGGATTGAGATCTGAGATATAAGACCACATGGTAATATAATAGAAAGTACTGATTTAATGTTGAAAATGACATAAATAAAGTGTTTTTATTATAATTGTGGTATTGGATTTGGTACTGATTATAGAGTCTATTCCTTAGTATCAAAATCAGTTTGAAATTCCTACATAACATAATAAAAAAAACAACCTATAGTATAAAATGTGTTGACGTGGTTTATGGTTAATATCTGTGTAATTACTTGCCCACATGAAACAAAAACTGGCACTAACGTCTACTCTGTCAGCATAAATAAACAAAAGTGAATTATTTTTTTCCACAATAGCTTCAGAAAGTGGTGCCATTATTCAACCCCAAAGACATGATTGTTGTCAGTTGAAAGCACTTTAAGACATGCAATTAATATGACAAGTCTGTGGAGACAATCCCTAACAAATAATGATAAGGTTCAATATTTTGTGGATAAAAGTTTCAAAAACACTCTTCCAAAAACATTGATTCTCCATAGAGTTATACAAACCCCTGCCCCGCATCTGAAATTATAATGTCACCAGATTCTAAAATATGCACTCAACCTATCCATGGGTTTCAGAATGATGAAAAGTTAGGACTGTTGCCATAGGGATTAACAATTCAAGACAAAATATAGAATGAAAAAAGTCCTCAAAATGTTGCATATAGAGATATAATTTCTCCCGAGATCAATAAAGTAAAACAAGGAACTGAAACCCATGAATTAATGAGTTTCAGCCTCCTGTTAAAGACTGCCATTCTGAGGAGGGTTGAAAATTCAAAAGATATAATATTTAGTTTTGAAATGTTTATTAAACTTCTGAAACCCATGGATTAGGCCCCATTCACACATACAGCCTGACCCGGAATTGACCTGCATTTTGCCAGAATGGGTCGTGCGTGACCAAAACCAGAATTGCTGTCCTGCATTTTTTTTTCTAGCAATTTTCAGGATAAATGATAAACCACAAATATGCAGAGAAGGCTTATGTGTGAATAAAGCCAGAAAACTGCTAGTTCCACTGCATGGTTTCCTTGGTTACAGCTTGGTTTCCTTAGTTACAAGCTTGATTTCTTGGTTATGAGCTGGGTTTCCTGGTTACACGCTAGTTTTCCTGGTTTCAAGCTTGGTTTCCTTAGTTACGATGTTGTTTTCCTTAGTTAGAATTTTGGTTTCCTTAGTTAGAATTTTGGTTTCCTTAGTTATGGTCTTGGTTTCCTTAGTTAGAATCTTGGTTTTACTTAGTTATGATCTTGGTTTCCTTAGTTACAAGCTTGTTTTCCTTAGTTGCAAGCTTGTTTCCTTAGTTACAATTTTGGTTTCCTTAGTTACAATCTTGGTTTCCTTAGTTACGTGGCTGGTTTTTCTTAGTTACGCACTTGGTTTCCTGGTTACGATACACGGTTACAATCATTGTATTTAAATGATGCCAATGCCACTCTCATTGGCAGACCCGCCAATGAGAGTGTGACGTGACCCATAGCGTTTGGCTGCAGTCAAATGAAGCTCAGGAGGCTAGCAGTTATAGGGGTGAATTTGGAGCCGAGTTCCATATTAGGAATAGGAATTTATTTACTTCAAAATAGCAAAATAAAAACACACCAACAACATTTTAAGACCAAAATGACAAAGCTCACGGCAGGAGTTACAGACAGAAGGGCCAATGTAAATGTACATTTCAATGTAAAATCAACTGGAAACAGAGTCAGTGGAGCCGGAAGCGCCTCCATGTTCTCTTCCTATTTGGAACGTGGCGGCTTTGTCCATTTATATAAACAGTCTATGGTTATTTCTACGTGTTCTTGCATTTTGTACCTGGCAATTTACTGGGAACTATGTGTGAATGGGGCTTTACGTGTGTGTGTGTTTTGGAATGAGCAGAGTGTAGCGTGTATCTCACCCCTCTGACTCCATGTCCAGGGCAGCGCTGAGTTCAGTCAGGAGCAGCCCAGTCAGATAGTGCTGCTGTTTAAACTCATGAGAGAGTTCAAACAGAGCCAAGAACCTCTGCTGCTCCTGGAAACTGCCAGAACTCTGAAATACAAAGAAGGAATTATTTAAAAGACTGATTCAAGAAAGACAGAGCAAGACATAATATTTCAGCAACATTAAGCGTAAACATTTCCTCTCTGAACTCATCAAATTGTTTGTCACATCAACATCCTGTTAGTTTGGGAAAACAAAAAGAAAACACCACCATGCAGCTGTAGGACCCATTTCAGTGAGGCAGCAATACTGAAAAATCTGAAGAAACATGGTATTTTACATGATATACTTGCTTTTACATGATATGCTATACTTATTAACATGTTTTATTCTATAAATTATCATATATATAATTAATGCTTTTGTTATTGGGTTGCTGTTTGCAATGATAGCAAAGGTGAATGTCTATTTTTTGCGATATTTGCTATCAGGCCCGTTGATAAGAAATTTGAGGACCTGGGGCTAGGCAGAGGTTCCAATTCTGGGCCCCTAAGACTTTGGGGCCCGGGACAACAGCCCCCTTTGTCCCCTCCGTCGAGTCCCCTGTTTGCTATTTAAAGCTACTACTAAACGCTGTAAGTTTATATGATTTTAAACTTCTTTATATGATTTTTTTCACCTGATGTGAAATGTGTAACATGTGAGCTACTGTGTTCCTGTTTCCACTGTGGATCAATAAAATCTGTGTGAGTCTAACCAGTTCAGAACCCGTGATATACAATTATTAAGAAAAATATGTGAACTATTATATCAACCTCATTTCTATAATGTATGTATAATACACAAAATCAACAATGTAATTATTACTGTTTTGGGTTGTCAGTATGAAGAAATACATGTTATCATAAATCACTGCACCAAACACTGTGAGAAAACTTGCAGAGATAAGTGATACAGAAATTGCTCCGACATTTGGAAACCATCTTGGAAATTATTATTGAGTGAGTGACATTTGTCTGTTTTTAAATGTTCAAAATAGACTCCCTCGTAATCAAGCTCGAATGAATGTATTTATCATATCAAGTTGATGTGTTTTAGGGTCAAACAGACAGTTATTAAGGAGAAAATGTAAACTATTATATAATCAACCACATTTCTATAATATATGTGAAATATACAAAACCATCCATTTAAAGGAACTGTAGCCTGCGGTCATTTTTTAAAAAG
The DNA here is from genome assembly GCA_029959045.1 of Taenioides sp. WSHXM2023. Taxonomy (NCBI): domain Eukaryota; kingdom Metazoa; phylum Chordata; class Actinopteri; order Gobiiformes; family Gobiidae; genus Taenioides; species Taenioides sp. WSHXM2023. The sequence continues at coordinate 26,760,011 of CM057089.1, forward strand.
GTACTATAATCACAAAACTGAAACTTGGTTGTCAGCACCTGGGGACCACCCTGTCTGATACTGTGGTCAGTAATGTAGAAGCCCCCCAAGGTACAGTCCTGTCTCCGTTCCTGTTCACTCTGTACACCTCTGATTTCCAGTGCAGCTTCTCTGATGACTCATGGACCCAAGCAAACCATCTGCTCCTGAACGTTGACAAGACCAAGGAACTGGTGACTGACTTCAGGAGGAAGAGGACACCAGTGGAGCCTGTCACTATCCAGGGCCATGACATAGAAATAGTGGACTGATACAAATACCTTGGCGTCCATGTGAACAACAGGCTGGACTGGAGGGACAACTGTAATGCTGTCTACAAGAAGAGCATGAGCAGACTCTACTTCCTGAGAAAGCTCAGGTCTTTCAATGTGTGCAGCGAGTTACTGGAGATCTTCTACCAGTCTGTGGAGGCCAGTGCCCTGTACTTCACTGTGGTTCTGCTGGGGGAGCGGCACCAGTAAAAGGGACATTGGGCAGATTGACAAACTGATCCGTAAAGCTGGACACGTGATCGGCTGTGAGCTGGAGACATTTGTCACAGTGAGGGACAGGAGGACACTGGACAAACTGCTCTCCATCTTGGACACTCCTGCTCACCCACTGCACCAGACTATAGAGGGTCAGAGGAGCTCATTCTTCAACAGGCTCCTACAGCTCCGCTCAAACAGTGAGAGATACAGGACTACATTCATACCATACTCCATACAACTGTACAACAACTCACCCTTATATAAAGGCTAACCCTATGTCCTGTCATCATCATATCATTGTTGCACTGTCTTCCTATGACCTCTTGTATATAGCTGAGATTTTATATTTTATTACTTATTTTTCTATTTTATAGATAGACAGATAAGTGATACAGAAATTGCTCCAACATTTGAAAACCATCTTGGACATTATAGTGGCGCAAAGTGAGTGACTTGTCTGTTTTAAATGTTCTATATGAACCCCCTCAAGTCTGAAATGAAGCTTGCATCTTACAATCTTACATATAGTTCCTTGAAAAGTACATTTATCATAATTCACTCCACCAAACACTATAAAGAAAACTCTGTCTGAGAAAATTTGAGCCTGAAATGAAGATTTAATTAATGTATTTATCGTATGTAATCAATACTTTTTGGGGGTCAAACATACAGTTATTAAGGAAGAAATGCAAACTATTATAATCAACCCCATTTCTGTAAAACATGTGAAATACACAAAAATGTACTGCCATCAACTGAAACTGGGTCAGCGCCTTAGACTGATAGACAGACAGATAGATAGACATATTACATATAGTTCCTTTAAAAATATGAAGGAATACATGTTATCATAATCCACTGCACCAAACACTATGAGAAAACTTTGCACAGGGAGATAAGTGATATAGAAATTGCTTCGACATTTGAAAACCATCTTGGACATTATGCTAGTGGAGAGAGCGAGTGAAAGGACAGGTGATCATTGTGAGTGGCGTGTTGACAGACCTGAGACGAGATGGACGGACAGGGAGAGGTGGGCGCTGAGGCCGGGCTGCTGAAGAAAAGGCTCAGGTTCAGGTAGTGCTCGTGACTGCACAAGATCCTCAGAAACTCCAGACGCATGCTGATCAGGGTGGGCATGGACACGCTTTTGGAAGACATCTACAAGAAAAGATCAATAGAGAATATATTTAGATAGGGAAATGAATCTAAGAATAAGAAATGGGTGTAATAGTGAATGAAAAATATTGCCATTAGAATTGTGATATGTGCAAATGCTAATCAGGAACTTAACTATGTTGAAAAAGAGGCACATTAGGGGCATAATAATGATCCATAATGATGTTAACTTGTAAAAAAGGGCAGGGCAGTTTAACTCTAAAACACCTCCTTTCGGGACTGGATTTTTAAAATATAATTTATTGTGTCAAAAAATATACGAGACAATATTTATGTTTTGTTTCTGCTTTTTATTGCCATTTTTCCCCCACCCTCGTGCTAAAAGATTGTAAAATATTATAAACAGATTCAACCAAATACTTCAGAGTAGTTCATATCCTAGTGTCTCAAGTTAGTACCATCGAGTTGAAAATGGCTTCTGGAATATTCTGATTGCAAAAACATTGCCCAGAAGATCACTGCTGAAACCTTTTCTGCATAGATATGCTTAAAATCAAAATTTAAATCGAGATTCGAAACACACCCCTGGTAATGATAATAGCACATTGGAATTATTTAGCGCCTCTCAAGACACTCAAAGCGCTTCACAGAGCATTGGTTTTTCACTCTACACTCAGTGGCGGTGGTGAAACTATTGTCGCCACAGCTGCCCTGGGACAAACTGACAGAAGCGAGGCTGCCAATCTGTGCCACTGGCCCTCTCCGACCACTTAGACACTAGATTCATACTAGTTTTGTTTGTTTGGTATTATCCCAATTACAGATTTAATGGGAACTAAAATGTTAAGCTTCAGTTTTGATTAAACTGCGACACATCTTTCATCTTGCATATCTTCCACATATTAATCTCTAACTAAGTGATAATCGGTATGCTAATTAGCTATTACTTAGCTATTAGTTGGTTTATCAAACACTCAAACATGCTTATTAAGATTTCAGTGTATGTACAAAAACATCTATTGTAATTTCCACTACTTTAATGGTGTAATATACAGCCTTAGACAAAAATGCACTAAAAGCACAAAAATTAATAACAAAAACGTAATTAAGCACTTATTATACATTTTACTATTGACTAGATATTAATAAAGTGGTCCCTAAACTTAAGTGCTACCTTTACTTTTATTAAACTACAAACCAAAAGGATAAAACAAATGATGAAATCTTATACCTGGTTGCAGTAGTTTTTCACCAGCAGAAACACAAATCCCCGGTCCATGAGAGACAGCAGGTCGTACAGGAAGAAGGCCAGGCTGATGTTGACTTTCTCCGCTTGTTCCACCTCCTGAAACAACAGCAATCAACAAACACCAATCAGCAGAGCACTCTGATTGGATCTGGCTGCGCGTGAGCCTTTGCAAGCTGAGTTTTTGATACCACATAGGCAAATATAATTAGCACAGTAAGCTCCCTATTGTTTGGAGGACACGGACAACATGTACACCTGCTCAAGGGAACCAAAGCTCCTCTGGTAAAGCTGTTGACAAACCTAGTATTCGGTAATTGCGATTATCTTATCCAATTTTATTTTTATTTACCTTTTGCTGTTTGACCAGAATGGTGCAAATCTCTGCAGTAACCACGGAGACTATGGTGGTGATGTCATCTTTGAAGCGATCGGAAAAGCGGCTTCTCCGAGGGATGTTTTGTTTGTCGAGCTGGGAGACATGCTGAGCCATGCTTTTCACCTGTCAACAAAACCAGCAAGTCATTTTCGCATTTTAAAATTTATGGGTGCATTTGAACACTAAAAGAGAGGTTACGTTCAAGATATAAACTAATATTAAAGGGCCCATTTTGAGCTTTGTTTCGTTTCAATCACGCATGTTTAATACTAAAACCCTGCATATTTAGGCTGTGTTCTTCTCTCAAACAGAAAACACTCCGTTCCACCTTGTGATGCCATGTGGTAATACAGGAAGTGCTCCACTGTGTTTTTAAACTCCATACACCTTCACTAGAATCATTTGGATCATTTCAGCCCTGGAACTGCCCAACTCTCCTAAACAAAAGGTAAAAGGTAGCTGTTAACTTGAAAACTACTGCTTGATGACATCACAAGGTGGAACAGAGCATTTTGAGCTTTGGAGATGTAGACAGACTAATAATAAAGGATTACTCAAACATGTGTGAATGAAACAAAACATGTTTTACGTTTTGGAGGAGGTAACAACATTATAACATGGCTTAATCCTCACAAGAGTCCATTTTTACTATGTACGTTCCTCATCAAGTACAATGTAAAAACATAATGTAGGCCTAATAATTATATGTATGCTGACCCCTCTAACCATGATAACTTAAGAGAACTCCAACTCTGACAGACGTGTAATTGCAAGTTATTGTACTGTGATTTAAAAACAAAAATACATGTATAATTTAATTTGATTCAAGTATCTTTCATTCAGATATCAGTGTATTTCGTTTATCAAAAATACAAACCAGAAGCTCAAAGAAGAACCATGCATATTTGTAGGAGTTTTCTCTGCAGACTCCAGTGCTGACCACCATCTGTAAGGCCAGCTCCTCGTGGAACAGCTGCAGGAGACACAGGGTTTTATTCACTTATGAAATCACATTACATCATTAGAAAGTTAAAATATATATCTGAAGCCAGTCTGAAGGGGAGCTGATAGTGGGGGAGTAAAATATCAAACACTGGAAATATCTGTGTTGTACTACCCTCTGGTGGACACTGGTGGGAAGTGTTTTGTGTCCCGCAATAACCTTCTTTTAATAGTTTAATTGAATTTAGGCAATTTATTTAACCTAACCCTTGTCTGTAAATAGATTTTCTGCAGTCTTATATTCTATATGTTTAGAGGGTTAGGCAAAATACATGTTAAAGTTCAGCCTTAACCCCTTTGTTCTGTTATTTTGTGTTATTCATGAATCACTGTAGCATAATTAATGATTATGCCAGTTGACTGAAGAAAATACACCAATTAGATCTACAAATGTTTAAAGAGAGATGTATGTGGTTATTTGAAACCATTTCATGAAAACTAAATAAAAAGTCTTTATTTGTATTTAGTTTCGTTCTTAACTAAGATATATATGTACGCAGAAGTAGTTTTTTTTCCAAGAGAATTAATAACTGGTGAAACATTCGATAAGGGGAAAAACAGAATACATTATAGGGCTCTTGTCAATACGTTTTGCTAATGCTGTAGTTTTAAACTCAGTTCTAGTTCATACCTTTCTGCTGGACGGCCTGGTGCTCCCCGTAGCGTTCTGGTTGTTCCCCTCGACGTAGGTCGACATGCGGCTGCCTGCGATGTTGTGACCCTGCACACACAGACACATGCTGGTTTTCTGTGCTTCTTGGGGACATTACATTGACATTCACTTCCTGGAGACTGATTCTTACCTCAGGTACTACTTGCCTAACCTTAACCCAAACCTAAAGCATCTGTGTAATCCTTCAGTCGTCCAGGTAGGGTCCATAGTAAAAGAAAATTCTGTCAACTGGACAAACATTTTAGAGTGAAGACATATTGTCAATCATCCATATGGTTTCTTCAGTTCTGGTCAAGTGCTGATGGGACACAAGTTAACTATTTGTTTATAATTATAAACATAAATATAATGTGTTTACAGAAACTGTAAACAAATAAGTGTGTTAGTTTCAGTTTACTCAGCTCCTCCCTTCAGACAGATGGCAGTGTCCCACCAGTAACCTGACCAGAACTGAAGAAGCCACTCGAAAACGCTCGAACGCTCGAAAGGTCTTCACTTTTGTCCAGTTTCGTTTCTACTTAACCTAAACAGTAACTTGTTGTTGATGTAAATATACATGACATACATATAATAATTATGTCATGAGGACCATGAGGACTACGAGGATTTTTGTCTCCATAAGGAAGGCAGGTAAACATGATACGAGTGAGTGTGTGTACAGATTTGAGTTCCCAGAATGTGATGAATACCCATCCACACACACACACATCTCAGTCACATTAAAGGAGATGGATGGATTCATTAGAGCAGCTGTCGAGCGGCCTATTACATTACCTAATGTACTGTGAGGCTGCTGAGTGCACCAGTAAGCAGGCGAGGAATTTACTAGAGCCTGTTAGTGTATATGATAAACTATTTAACCATCCTCTAGCCTACTCAAATATTGTATATAGATATAGTAGCTGGAAAAGTAGCTGGAAAAAAGATAGGTGTAATAAGGATACATCTTTTTGGTTTATTCCATTTTGGGGTATGTAAAATTATGTGTATTCATATCCTATCTACCTATCATTTAAATCTGCAATTAACAATTGTTTTTGTTGTAAAGAAGTCAGCGATTATTTTTTGATTAATGTACTAATTTTACATTGGTAAAGAAAATGTATTTTAAAATCTAAAATAAAGGTTTTTTCTAGGAGATCGTTACTGCTTCACCAAAACTATTTCACAGATTGGTATTAAACTAATCTGGCACGGGTCAAACCCACACATCGACACAAACTGAACACGGTCTTCAAAAGGCTTTAACACAATTCTTGTGTGTTATAAATTAAAGTTCTGTATCTGTAAGTATTTGCAGATTACTTATAAAATGAGAGACACAGTGCGAGGCTGTGAGGGGAGAGGAAAGGCAGCGCTTTGAGCAGGTAATAGTTAGAGTGAGTTTAGTGAGAAAGTTTCTCTGCACAGAGAGAAGCAGGAGGGGAGGAAGTGTTGCACTGCTCCTGCTAAATTGAACACCGGGGCATGTGTGTACGCACTGCACAAGTGCAGAATACATGTGCTTCAAGTCACGTCACAATTCAACAAACCCCAACTGAGGCACAGGGTCAAGCGCCCAGTGTGTAAATGTGCAAAGAACAGAAAAGAGGCGACAATTTTGCTTCACGTCAAATAGTTTCATGAGCGTTGGCCATTATCCATCTTGGAATAATTAATTCATTCTTTTTGTTTCTTTTTTTTTTTCTTTTTTTATTATTGGTCCAAAGTAACTTGGACAACTTCCACTCTTATGGTGAGCAAAGTCACCTCTCCACAGATCTGACTGAGTTTGCCTGGTGTTTTTTTAGAGAAGTTTGATGCCAGCTGAAGGATCATATGTGTTTACCTTGGCTAAGAGTATACTCTGCACTTCATTGTCCTCTGCAGAGCTGTGAGGACCTGGGATGTCGGGGTTACTGTTGCTGCGGACCCTGGACTTTAGAAGCATGTACCCGACTGTAGCAGCTGTGGCTCTGCCCATAGTACTGGAGTGAAACGGCTCTATGGACGCTGTCATGCTCCCTGGACCTGGAGACATTTATAAACAGAAAAAACAGATAGCTGTTATTACATTATTTATTGGGATGGGACAAGCAAGACACATTTATGTTATTGGATGTTTTTGCTGTAATTCAGTGCAATTTTGCTGTAAGTACAATATATTGCTTAAGAAAATAGACAATAAACGATAATATGAAACTAATTCATGCCACTGACACAAAAACCAAAAAGCAGGATTATCTATAAAACTATTCTAAATGTACAATATAGTTAAAAAATATTAGCTGCAAAAAATAAATAGCTGAATGAAATACTAGTTAGGATACATTAAGAATGAGTCACAGAAGTTATTCAAACCAGACAGAAAAGGCTTGAAATGAATCCAAAAACTACTAAAAACTACTCAAATCAAGATGAATTAAGTATTTTTTCCTCACATACAGTAGTTATTACATTTTTGTATTCTTCAGACTAATTACTGCTTCAAAACTTGCTTGTAAACGTTCCTACCCGAGTTGTGCATGTCTTTCGGGGGGTCGGGCAGACAGAAGACCCAGTACAGGTATGTGGCTAAGAGGCAGTTTCGTCCCTGCTGGTCTCTGCTCAGCTCCTGACTGTTGTGAAGACTGTTGACGATGGACACCACTGATTCAAATGCGATCTGGGCAAGGTTCGCTGTGAGACAAGAACAGACAGCTCAAAAATGTATGTTGTGAGCAGCAGACCAGACTAAAGCATGAAAATATAATGGAGAAAATGAATTGCCGTCAAGTATTCACAATATTACAACAGAATTACAATTCAATAATTTCAAACATGCTACTTTTGTCTCATACTTCTGTACTGCTTGGGTAACTGATTAGGAGCAGTGCGTGACTACAGTGTAACACCCACGGATCCAGGACTACCTAGGAGGACAATAAACCATTGTGCCCATTATAAGTTGATGGGGTATTACTTATTCAAAAGTAATGCTTGAAAACTATTAGAGATGGTGCCCTGTGAGTAAATAATGGTATATTCATATAAATACAGCCCTATTATTGTTCTGTGTTCACGCGTCACTTTCATTCTAAGCAAAGTTTTCACCACTGTTGTCCCACTGTGGCACCTGGTATTCCCAGTCTAAGTACTAACCAGGCCCAGCCCTTAGTTTCGTTCTGGTCTAGTATAGGTTAAGTTTGGCTTTAATTTAGTCACAATTTTGATGTGATGTGTACTCAGCCTTAATCATATATATAATATATATTATAATATATAATATTTCATTTGCAAGTCAGCAAAGGGCAGTGAACAGACATATGGGGTAGAGGAAAACAGCATTTCTCTTAGCAGTCAAGCCTTAGTGTAGCTTCAAATGCAGGACAACATATGATTACTCAAACATGGATAAACACCATTATAACATCAAAAGCTTATAAAAGTCAGTTATAATATGTCCCCTTTAAGTTGCAGCCCTGATGTGACTGCCTTCTCACCCGTCTGCCCGGCGATGACCATGGGTTGCATGATGAGAGTGAAGAGTTTGTCCAGGACCAGGTGGAGGAAGCTGACCAGAGGCTCCAGGCTGGAGGACGACAGGGAGATGATGCTGAGTTTGAGCTCGTGCTCCAGTTTGTTTTCTGGGATCTTCTCGTCTCGGACCCTCAGAGGGAATGTGGCGCCGCCCTCCAGAGCGTGACACAGCGTGAAGAACCGCTCCAAGTGGTTATCCTGGAAAAGGTAATAAGACATGTGTCGAATGTAAACAAACATATTTGAAAGATAGGTCCTGAAATATATTAGCTGGTCATACCTGAGTATGTACAGATGACACAGCCTGGATCTCAAGATTAAAAAGTCCTTTATGACTTTCCATCCATTTGACGGGAGGAACCTGAGGAGGGAGTTTCTGCAAAATGAGAAAGAAATATTATTATTATCTATTTATGTCTCTACTTAAACATTTATTTTTGTTTATGTTAAGAAATACGTCAATAATACCACATTTTCAATCCTTCCCCACCAAGCTGCCTTGGTATATATAGACTAAGGACATAGCTAACCCGCTAGCCATTGTGTTTCAAATAGGAAGTGAGCATGGGTGCGCTTCCAGCTCCACTGACTCCGGCTCCAGTTCACTTTGTATTGAAAATCTGTTGCCCTTCTCTCTGTAACTGCTTCTGTCAACCTCGTCATTTTGGTCTTAAAATGTTCGCATTAACCCGCTCTACATGATTCTGGTGTTTTTATTTTGCTATTTTGTCCGTAAAATAAATGTCTATTCCTAATATGGAACTTGGCTCCAAATTCACACTATGGGTCCCTTAGTCCAATTCTTTATACTGATTAGACTGGCTGAACCAAGCACTCATTATTTCTATAAATGCTCGGTGTTTTGGCCATAGACACAGTAATTATAAAATGGTTGGAAATGCCGTACATACAGTTGGCTCTGTGTGTGTGTGTGTGTGTGTGTGTGTGTGTACCTCTGGTGGGTGAAGAAAGTAGTTTATCGGAAGTCGATCCAAAACAATGGGCAAACAAAACTGGCCCGCCTGCAGCCGATCGCTATGCAACATGGGAAGCCACTGAAATGCATTAAAAAAAATAATAATAAAAAAAAATAAAATTCATTTTCATTTCTCATTTCAAAATACCAAATACATATTAATATTATATTGTACTGCACTGCATTGCTTTATGTATTATGCAAGTATTTAAAGTTCCTATATTACGCAAAATTGACTCTTGTGTTATAATGTTGTTACCTCAACAAAAACATACCTGGCTGTGTTTTGTTTCACACATGTTTGAGTAATCCTGAATTATTAAACAGGCTACATCTCAAAATGCTCCTTTCCCCCTTGTGATGTAAGGAAGCTGTAGTTTTCAATTTAATAGCCACCTTTTACCTTTAGTTCAGCAGAGATTGGCAATTCTAGTGCTGAAATCATTCAGTAATTCCAGTGAAGTTGTATGGAGTTTAAAAACATAGTGGAACTCTTCTGTTTGAGAAAAGAACTCAGCCTAAATATACAGGGTTCGTGTGTTAAACATGTGTGAATGAAACACAACTCCAGGTATGTTTTCAATGGGGAAATAACATTATAACATAGATCAGAAAATAGAGTAATATGGGCTCTTTAAAATAGAGCAGTAGAAGTCGTACGGAGTATCCGATGAGAGTCTCACAGCTCCCGCTCTGGTTCTGCTTCTGTTGGCAGCTGATGTGGTAGAAAGTGAACAGCAGGTGATGTCTCTCTGTGAGGTGAGCGGGCAACACTATTTTTACCTCCTCATAGAAGTCTGGGGACCTGAGCAAAAATACAGAACACAGTAACGATTAAGGCAAAAAGAATAATGTGGAATTTTAAAGCTCCTATATTACACAAAACTGACTCTTGTGAGCTTCAAGCCATGTTATAATGTTGTTACCTCATCAAAAACAGACCTGGAGTTGTGTTTTGATTCATAACACTTTATTATTTGGGTGTCTACGAATCTAAAACTGCTTTGTTCCACCTTGTGATGTCATGAAGTTTTCAAGTTAACAGCGAGCTTTTACGTTTTGTTCAAAAGAGATTTGCAATTCCAGAGCTGAAATTATCTAAATGATACAAGTGAAGCTCTATGGAGTTTAAAAACACAGTGGAGCACATCCTGTATGAGTGTTTTCCGTTTGAGAGAAGAACTCAGCCTAAATATGCAGGATTTGTGTGTTAAACATGTGTGAATGAAACAAAACACAACTCCACACAACACAATGAACTTCGCTTGCCTAGTTGGACTTGAGCCTAGTTTAGTCCTGATGTAGACTTGGTTTGGTCCTTTTCTAGTCCTGGGTTGGTCCAGGTCTAGTCCTAGTCCAATTTTGTTTAAGTTCCTGTTTGGTCCCAATTTTGATGTGTTGTAAGTGTGAACGCAGCCAAAAAATATGCTACTTCTTTAGAATTATTCCCATTTATATTTTTGCTCTTTCTTATTATAATCTCACATGGCGGACGGGGCCTGAGTAACACTATTATTTATAGGGATTGAGTCCACAAATTTGTTATATTAATCTTGTGGTTTTAATTCTTTCCTACAATCAAGCCTTTGGGATTAAATAATGACATGAAAATACAATCTCACTTTATCTGGGATGGCAGAGAAGAAATTAACTATTCAAAACAAAATATATGATACTATTATACAATATTATATTACTGAAAGATTTAATATCAGTTTGAGAGAAGACATTAAACTTCATGACAGTTTTTGCTTATAATAAACAGGACAACATATCAGCTCTTATTAAACAGCAAATTCTTCTACATCAATATTCTCTGGGGGTATGATGCTAACTGTAGGCACTGCTCTGTCTAAAACAGACGCCCGGTTATAGCATTTTTTAGGTATTATGCGATTCTCCTAGACCCAGTGGTGTGATACAGTGTTGTTTGTAATATGTGGCTTCTCCCACAAATCTCTGAATATATTTTAATCAAATGTCAGATTTTGCAGTGACTGAGAGGCAAATTAAAGGATTAAAGGTGCACTATGTAACTTTTCTGGTTGGTGGTCAGCCGGCAGCGTTCTCCGTGGAGATGTTATTACCTTGCCTTGAATGTTCCTCGTTATGGCATTAACCTTCATATCTATGTTGCGTTGATTCAGTTAGTGGGGTTAATTAAGTTAAATTTAATACTGTGAAACATTCTAGGAAAAAATTAAAGATTAAAAGGTGGCGATTCTTCCACCAGAAAAGTTACATAGTGCACCTTTAAATGTGACAGGGTGCGAAAGGTTTTGAGCAGTTTTCAAAAATTATTATTGTGAATTGAGTTAGCGCTGCACAATACGAAAATTACTGCAATATCTGATATATTTCTTAACACAATAAATTCATTTAGATTAAAATAAAAAGGTGCATAATGTAATAATCCCCATGAACGTGATAAACCGTGAATGTAATGCAAAAATTGTCTTTTAAATGTTATAAACTCACAAATGTAATTAATTCCCGTTATGTGGATGGCATGTGAATTAAAGTTTTGATAAATAATGCAATAAACATGAATAACTACAACACAGATTTAATTTTTAAATGTTTTATTTTTTCATAATGTGAAGGGTAATGGGTAATGTTTGGAGGTGCTTTAGTGCTGGCAGTAGCGCTGGAGCACCCTCCTCTGCTCCTTCACTACGGCCGCTCCTTTTGGGCGGCTGGATGGCTGTGCACTTTCACTTTCACGACAAAACTTCAGGAGACGTATCTCCTCTCGTGCAGAGAAGAGTGCAGCAGACAGCTCCTGCACCTTCCTGGACAGTTTCCCACTGTCGTTGTGGGTTGTATTTCCACCAACTCCAAAACCAGTGGTTTTAGAGTCTCTGCAGGCCTCTGGATCTGACCTGTTTGTGTTCCTCATCTCAGCGACTTTACTGGTGCTGGATAGCTCTTGCTTAAGCTGGACAGTTTCTCCCACTGAACTGTTGTACAAATAGCGGCTCTCTTTGTATGTATTCATTTGGGTCTCCAGCTCTTTGTCTTTTTTCTGGAGAGAGGCTTTGAGTTTTTGCATCTCCAGATCTTATTCTTGACCTTTTTGAAGTTTGCAAGCTCTTGCTTCAGCTGCACATTTTCCTGTCCTTTGGAGTTGTACAGGTAGCGGATCTCCTTATGTACATTAATCAGGTCTTGCAGTTCCTTGTCTTTTTTCTGGAGAGAATCACTGAGTTTTTTCAACTCCAAGTCTTTGTCTTGGTTGATTCTCTCTTGAGACATAAGTTTGAGGTCCAAAGAATTGCTTATTTGGACCTGATCTGCAAGTTTGGCCCTTGCTCGCTCCAACTCTTCACAGAGTGCCCTGACCAGAGCGCTCTCCTCCAGGTGTGGAAGGTCCTGGACCAAGGGTGGAGGGTCTTGAACCAGAGGTGGAAGTACCTCTACCGGGGGTGGAAGTACCTGGACCAGACCTCTGTCCTCTGGGTTTGAGGGCTCCTGGATGTTGGGAGACACCAGCTGGGTCTCCTGTGGCTCTTGACCGCTCCCTGTTGGTGTGGGGCAAAGCAGAGCCTCCAGGTCGAAGCCCTCATCATAGAGGTGAGCGTCGTCCTCTAACGTGTAGATCAGGGGTGTCAAACTCATTTTCACCGAGGGCCACATCAGCATAATGGCTGTCCTTAAAGGGCCAGATGTAACTTATAAATGTAACTAAATATAATACAATGTAATGTAAAATAAATGTAACTACTCCTTAATGTTAAATAACTCATTATTTATTATAACTTATTCAAGTGACAATTACAGTTGCATAGAAAACATATGTTTGCTTGTTGCTCTAAAAGTTTTGAGTGTCTAAAATTTAGACACTCAAAACTTTTAAGCTCTCGCGGGCCACATAAAATGACATGGCGGGCCACATCTGGCCCCCGGGCCTTGAGTTTGACACATGTGGTGTAGAGGTACCAGGGCTTGGATGAGAAAGACGTAGAGCTATCCATGTTTGTGTGCGTGTTCACCAGTGTGCTGAGAGGTTATGAGCCAAACAAGTGGTGTCTTTCTAGAACACAATATTTATTTCCATGGTGATGATGAAGTTAGAAAGTTAGAAATTAGAAAGTAACTATTCAAAACAAAACATATCAGACCATAACACTATATTATATTGTTAAAAGATTTTATATCAATTTGACATCTAACTCTAAAATGCATCATCCATCTGTTAGCATGAGGGTTAGGTCGGCATTTAAGATCATCTATGTTCATCTGTGTTGAATTTTTTTTTTTTTTTTTTTAAATATATGTAGTACAATAGGCCTATGTATAACTATTACAAACCAATAAATGTTCTACGTTCAAGGGATTATTACATTTGCGGGCGTTACAGGATGCTTTCATTTACTAGTCAAACAAATCAAAAATTAAAACTTAACAGAGGCTAAACAAAGACCAAAACACGGCAAAATAGAAGTCGTAATAAGGACAATTGTGAACAAAATACAATATAACTTTTTACAACTACATTTCAATCAGATAGTGAACTTTTTCTTGCGGTGTTGATTATTTTACTTTGAACCGTTTACTGTATTTATTTGGACACACCACGCTGCCTATACTCCGTCACAGTCATATCCTGTACTATGTGGATGGTTGAAAAATAAAGGACTTTCCAAGTAAGTTGAAAGTTTAAGAAAAATGCCTAGAAGAAGCTAGAAGAAGTCAATCCAGCATCAGTGTAGCTTTGCCACTAAATTGGAAGATTAATTGGGGATTACATCTTAATAACGGACAAGCTGGACACATCCGTGCGTTAGACAAAAGATTTAAATTAAATGTCTCAAAGAGGTTGGTGTTAGTACGGCTTTGCTTTAAAATGTCACTTTATCCATAAGCAATTATATGGAGCTTGCCTGTACTGACACTGAGCTACTGTGTCCAAATTTCCCTTGTGGATCAATAAACTTTGTCTAACTCTAAGTCTAATATATTTTCTCAGTATTACCAAACACTTACTTGTTATGGTAGGTCACTGGTGTGTAGACTTCACGGACAAACTCAGGACCACTTGATTTCCCAAAAATGACCTGAAACCAAAAAAAGCTGTTTAATACTTTGATTTTTTTGCATGTCAACTAAATATTTTATAATTTAGACATACCGGCATAGAGCAGGTGGGGTCCTCTCCGCTCATGAATTGAATTTTAATGGTGATGTTTCTGGCTGATGTTAATCTGTTCACAAAGTTTAGCCTCTGAGGATAAACAAACAGCAGATTCCTATGGAGAAACACAGAAATATATAAAAACTACTTTACGTTGCTATGAAGAAGGTTAATGCTGTCGACTAAAGACATGTCCTGCTGATTGATTAGTTGACTAAAAAGGTGTTGTGGCAAAAGCTCTAAAAACTATTACGTATCTGACCAAAACTGCACAAACAACACTACACCTGTACAGGAGTTCAGCTATTTATGCAGAAAAGTACTAGGAAACAATGTATTTATAGAAAGACAAGATTAAACTTGTGAATCATGAGTTTAATCTGCCTTTTTACAAATAAACACCAAAAAATACAAAATCTTCAGCAAAGTCACTCACTCAATAACTTCTCCTTTTTGCTACTGTCCCAAATATATATATATATACTAGTCGACTAATATTTATTTTTAGATTCTAATACGAATTTTGGTAGACTGAGACACCATCGACTGATTATTTGGTCAAACAACTAAAAGACTATAGCCCTACAAAACATGTGTAATTCTGAGGAAATTAAGACAATATTAGAGCCTTAAAACTTGATGAAAATTGAAACTATGATAACTTTCACTACAAGCAACCTTCATTTTGATCATAGTGGCATGGATCAGATTTACTATATAAAGCACAAATATACAAGGTTTATGAGACAAATGTGGAAATTACAAATATTTTCTCAAAAGTTGCCGCACAATAAAGTTATTATATTTTACATCTATTTTTCAAAAGCAGTGCAATGAGTATATGGATCATTACAGTAACAAACATTACTTTATATTGAAATAAACATGTTTTACATTCAAGAGAAGTATTCGTCAGAATATAGAGTACTTCCACTTTCAGCCACTAGATGGAACCATTGTTACACAGTTATTTGTTCAATAGATGCACAGCCAAGCAAAACAAAGTGCCTGAATACTTAATGAGATTATGAACAACACTTTAAGTGAAAATACAAGGTGAAATACCATAGATTCTACTAATGATGGTATCAGCCAGAGATTACAATGTTTGGATATGTTTATATGTGTCACTAACAATTATTTAAAAAAAAAAAAAAAAAATATTATAGAATGAATGACAGAATGAACTGACAAAGGGAACATTTTTGACCTAATGTTTTAACACTTTCATATGGATCCTGATGAATTATAAAAAAAAATGAATTAAAAAAAGATCCAGGTTTTACTACAGTTAATGAAATGTTTGCATTTACTGAGTATAATTGCACTACTGGTACCAAAAAAAGTTTGTATCAAAAGATGAGAGTGTTATTTTCACCTACTTTCATCTTCCTGTTAAACGCAACACTTATTCCAAAAATATAATATGTTGTATAATTGTTAAATTGTTAATTGGCAGCTATCTTTTTTGCCATACTGAAGCCAATGGATTGACAGTTATATGGGAGTTCCAGTCCAAATTAATGAAACAATTCACTGGTTATGGACAAAAAATAGTATTTCATTCATTTTAACAGTTTTATGGTTCTCTTATTTTTTTATGTACTGTTCTTATTTTGATATTAATTTATAAAAAATATCAATGCACATACACTGATGCACATGTAGGAAAAAAAAAAAAAAAAACACTCAAAGGAGCACCGTGTAACTTTCTTGTTGGTGGGTGCGCCAACTGTTTGTCTCCATGGGGACGTTATTGCTTTGCCTGGATGTTACATAGTGCGGCATTAAATAATCTGTCTTGCATTCATTTGATCATTGATGGTTTTATTGCTCAAAACTACATGGACAAACATTCATACTCTGAGCAGGGCTCTCTCTGCACAGATCTGACCTGTAACTTGGCCTGGTGGCGCCCCCTTCTTGTCTCCATGGAGAAGTTCAATGCCATACCATATAACACGAAGCAAAGCAATGACATCACCACGGAGACAAGCAGTTTGCGACCCTCCATAGGAAAGTTACATAATGCTACTTTAACAAATTACAAAAAACAAAAACAGGTTTGTGGTCCTAATAACGCAACAAAGGCACATAAGGTTGGGTTAATATTGTAAACCAGGTGTTGTTCAAGTATAAAAACATACAGAATAACTGTAGAAAGCTCTAGTTTCCACACTTGACGACTGCAAACCTGCACCGAACAAAAAAAAAAAAGCTAAAAAATAGATTCTACAACAGTGATGACGCAACAAACCTCTTGAGCAATTTTGTTTTCGTAGCTCATTCCTCAAGTGACATGGCCTGAGCACAGACCTGTTCACACATTCAGTCGTGCTTTTGTTACTTAAAAACTATTTACATTTCATCCAGTTCAAATATACACATTACATAACTGAAAAATGTTTAAGATAGCAAGGGTTTAAACCATCGCCGTTGAAACCAGAGTATAGATATCTGTAGAGTATATCTGTGCATTATGATATGTATTATGTAGGACTAGACTAAAACATAGTTAACATAATTATATTTGCAATTTTATCTAAAAAATTTGTCTAGCTTTTTCTGTTTTTTTTATTTTGTTGAAGACACGGCAGCAGATGTGACATGTGACAAGGGCCAAAAATTGTTTTCATTGCACAGTAGTTATTAGACTAATAAAAATAAAGAACAAAACCTGTGTTACATGATAATTAAAAATATGTTATGAATGTCTGTGTTTATTCTACATGCATACCAAAACATAAAAAAATAGTTTGGTATTCCAATACTAACAGTACTACCACAAAGTACATAAGCCTACTGTATCTTTAAAGATCTAGCAGAAGAAATGGCCAGTGAAAACCAACAATACAAAACTTCATATTGTCAATTCTAACATAGGGAATTGTAGATTTAGATTGTTTTATAATGGTTTTAGAACGATCAAATCATTATATTCTATTCAAATCATTCAAGTCACTAACCTGTAAATATTATGGGGGACGTAGACTTCGCTGGATGGAAACTCCAGCACCTCTTTCACGGGTCTGATGTTTTTCTCGGCCGCTGGGATCAGAGGGATGAGCTCTGTGGACAAACAGGCCTGCGGAGTGTCGTGGAGAGGGGACATGTCCAGTCTGATGGTGCCTAAAATAATTAAGTTCATTTAGATCAGTGAAAGGTAGTACAGGATTTTAAAACACTGCCTCCAGCGCTTCCAGAGTTTAGGTGTTCAGTCCCACTTTAAATCCTGTGCCTTATCATCTGTGTGAGATATGAAAACTGTTCAAATCAAATATGAATTTTACTGATAATAATAACATTCTGCGTTTTGGTTCTCAGGTCAGTTCCAGTCAGAAAGCAGAATGAGCTCGTCACGTAGGGTCAAAGGGCCAATCCCATGTCTAATTTCTACCCCTTGCCTCTTGCCCCTTGAAACTGAGCAACTGGGACACCCCTTTAACAATCACATACGTCATCAGTCGTCTCCGCCAGCTTTTACGTGAGCAGACGCAACAAGCTTTTGCCAGAAATCCAACATGCTGTCTACTTCTTTGGTCTCTGTGGTCGTGGTAGCAGCCATCTTGCCGTGATTCGCAAGGCGTTCTGGGAAATTGCTCATACCCATCCGTTTGGAGTATATTTCCCCTACCCCTGTGCCATAACGGGAACTGGGACACCCCTACCCCTACACGAGAGCGCGCACAACGGAGGGGTAGGGGAAAGTGGTATGGCCAAGGGGTGTGATGGGATTCAGCCAAAATGAGACAGCTGAGTGCTGTCTGCAGCTCATTATAAGGAGTTTTCTTGTCCGAGAATCAGGAAGTGTGCCGTTAGCATGCTAGTTGTTGAGTGAGTAATAACCTTGGACCGCAGCGAACAATTTAAAATGAACCAGTTCTGTTTTTCACGTTTTAAAACAGTCAAATTCAAGTACAGGGCTCTCTGTGATATGATGTGTCCTCAGTGTGTTACCTCAGACTAAACTGCAGTTCATGAACCAATAGGAGCGCACGTTACTGCTATTATCTTTCGTACATGAGATTACTATAATGAAGCAAATAAGATATGCAACCTGGAATAGTCTTTATTCTTCGTTGTGGAGTGGATGTCTTTTTAATATCGGAAAGGAACTTCAGCAAGTCCTCATCACTCAAGCGATCACCCTCCTGACAGAAAATATAAATGAAAATGTGTAAAATGTACACATGATTTGAAATGAATAACTTAAGTCTTGTGGATTGAATGCTTACCTGTTTGAAGATGGTGCTGATGGTGATGGTTGCGCATTTGAAGGCAGAAATATTACACAACTGATCCTCGAAAGTGCTGTAGCGCTCAGAGTTTCTTCTTGGGAGCTGAGTCCGCCGGTCTATACTGCTGGATTTACCTGGAAATACATGAAAAAGCAGTTTAAACTATTGTAACTGTAGTGTATTTGATACTATTTGGGTACTCCTTGTGTACAGTCACAACCTATACAACTTTAGTCAAACTTAGAAAGCTTGGAAATTAGCCTTGGCTGTTAAAGTGTGTGAAAAATAAAAAAAATCTGGAGACAGCTACATAACTAGGCAATCCTACGACTGCTTTTTATTGTATTGTCTTTATAGGATTTCTTGAACGTTATTATTTAATTTTATAGTTCTAATTCTTTTCCAAACCAAACCAGACTGTGTTAAAGGTCAGATCTGTGGAGAGGCGACCCCGCTCACAGTCAGAATGCCTGTTTTTCTAGGTATTTTTGAGCTATAAAACCACCTGTAATTGAATAAATGAAAGATAGAGTTTAATGTCATACAGTGGAACATTACAGCAGAGCAATGAAATATCCATAGAAACGAGCAGGTGTCTGACCCCCAACTAAAAAAGTTACACAATGCACCTTTAATTAAGTAATGATAAAACACAACATTGTGCTACACAGTCCTTTAAACTACACTTTGTGAATTAAATATGAATAAATCAATGTTCCCTGGTATAACTTTACTGAAACACTTGCCTCCTCTTAAGCTGTCAGAGTCAGTAGTGTCCATAGAAGCAGTTGCCGTGGAGATGACGTCCATGATGTTGACGGTTGCCCAGGCGAAGGGCATTCGATAACGCCCCAGTCTGTAGCAGAAGGTCTCCGCCTGACCCCGCAGCTTATCCAGTTTGTCCTTATTCTGATACACAGTGATGACAGAAATATCAGTGACACATGATGTAGATAGATAGATAGATAGATAGATAGATAGATAGATAGATAGATAGATAGATAGATAGATAGAGTGAGAGAATATAGAATAGAGAGAGAATATAATTTAATCTTTCTTTATTTAAGTTGATAGAGGCGACATTGACCTTTGTGCCAGTTTTTGTTTCATGTGCGTAGGCCTAGTAACAATTTGTAACACAGACCTAAGTTAATTCAACCCTTATGTAACAGATAATACTCCCTACAACTGTACAACAACTCCATCTTAAGTAACGGATAACCTTATTCCCTGCATATTATTTGCGTTCTTGTCTCTTGTATATAGCTGTGATTTTATATTTTATTTTATAGTTTATTACTTATTTTTCTATTTTATTTTGACTTGTACATACACATTTATTTTTATAATTATGTCTCATTTGACATCTGTCTCTTGCTATCTTTTTGCTATACTATTTATTTTTGTTACTCTCTGTATAATTATATTATATTGTGATTCTTGAGCGACTGTATCCAAATAATTTCCCTTGTGGATCAATAAAGTTTGTCTAAGTCTAAGTCTAAGTAATTCAAAATGATATATCAAGGAATATCAAGACTACAGTGTAAAAAGTAGCTAAAAAGACAGAATAATGCATAGTATAGGACTTTTAAAAATGTGTTAATGCTAATTTAACGCACATACCTTTCCTGAGTCACTTTCTCTCAGGGTCAAATAGGGGTCAGCGCATTCTGCAATCTCCCCCTGCTGAAGCACCTTTTCAAGCTGCAACAAACAAATACGAGTTTTAAACCAGATTTAAACAGGTTTATTTGTAAAGCCGAGTCATCACAAAAAAAGAAAATAATCCAGATCATGCCAAAGAGTAAAAAAGGTTTATTAAAGAGGCTCTACCCACATTTTGTTACGTAATCAAGTCAAATCTGTTTCATCCCAGTACAGATATAATCTTGGGGTCAAAATGAGACTGCTGTGTGCTGCCTAGATCTAATTATAAAGCATTTTATAATAAGGCCGGTGCACTGTTAGCATGCTAGTTGTTGTTAGAGTTACCGTGAATGCAAAACTCCAATCTGATCTGTAAAAGTTGTGAAAAGCTCTTATAAACTCATCGTGGTTAATAGAATACTGCAAATAGCTCTGTTTTTCATGTTTTCAAGACAGTAAAAATCAGGTACAGAGTCTTTAATTAATAATTGTTTGATAAATTGTACCTTTATGACCAGGTAGATGTCGGGGGAAGGGTAGGTGATGGAGAAGATGGCAGATCGGGCCAGACTGGAGTGATCCACGTGAGGGGTGTGAACTTTCAGGAAGTTTTTAAACTGCTCACAATTCAAGTCACAGTAGAAGTTCTCAGATATCTGCAGAAAATACAGAAAATAAACGATTATGGATAAGTATGATTTTATTAAAAGGTGTCACAAAAAGTCTGAAAACAAGAAAAAAAAGGAATTGTAGAACAGAAACATTTCATTAGGTGTTCAGATCTAGTTCAGATATTAGCTCCATTTGGTTTTTAGATTCAAAAATGTCAACAACAAAAATCTAAAAGTAAAACGTACAAATGGACCTGGACTTGCTATAGTGCAGCTTATCCATATCCAATTAATATTATAGTCCTTTGCAGTTACATCAGCTGGGGGTGTTCTACATGTACCTCCACTGGGGGAATGTTCAGCAGTTACCATAGTGACACAATGCACACACAGACAGCAAAGTTTTTCACTAGAAACGTCATCACAACAAAGAGTCAGCAAATCCGATGCACAGCTGCAGATCATACTAGCGAGGAGCAGATTTTTATTTTTTTTTACTGTAATGTCTTTAAAAAAAACAAAAACAAGAGGTTAAAGTACATAAGAAGACAAAATGAACATCTTTGGTTTAGCAGATTATTATTATTTTTTTTATTTGTATCAAAATGACTATGCGACGCTGATGAATTCTACACATGTCGCAGATTAAGAAAATAAAACTGGAAAATGAAGTGAGTACAGAGCAGTGGGTGGATGCCGGTGGTGGCAATATGGCATCTTGAAAATTAGTGATTAAAGATTGCTCAAACATGCACAGATCACTCCAAATAGAATGGATAAATGAGGATCTCCAGGAGGATAAATGAGAAGGGAAAACTACGATAACATGAATAAAAGCTTTATGAATAACAGGTCCGCTTTAAAGGTCCTATATTACACAAAATTTGAGTGTTTTAAGCCATGTTATAATGTTGTTACCTCATCAAAAACATACCTGGAGTCATGTTTTGTTCCATTCACACATCTGAGTAATCCTTTATTATTAGACGACATCTACATCAGCTCCACCTTGTGATGTCATGAAGCGGTAGTTTTCAAGTTAACAGCTACATTTTACCTTTAGTTCAGTGGAGATTGGCATTTTCAGGTCTTAAATTTTACAAATGATTCTAGTGATGGTGCGTGGAGTTTAAAACACAGTGGAGCACTTCCTGTATTACCACATGACACATGACATGAGTGTTTTCAGTTTGAGGGAAGAACTCAGCCTAAATATGCAGGATTTGTGTGTTAAACGTGTGCGGCCGAAACAAAACGCTGTTATCTACATTGTGTTACTCTATCAACAAAAGTGATGTTAGTGTATGAGCTATGCAGTTCCTACCCATGACATAAGAGACGACTAGTGCAGTATTAGTCCCATATGTCTCTGGCTCGTGTCATGTGATCTCTCTCAGTTAAAATCCATTAAGCGCTCTCTGTCATCGTGTTATCCAACTCCACAGACCACGGCACAACACTCAACTAAGCTGGTTCAATATGTTAACTGGAATCCTCCAAACTCTCATCATATTACAGTTTATGAACCAGTGAACCAAGTTATTTTTTTCAGCTAATATATATTGGCACAGTTTGATTCAATGTGATATTAAAACTAAACGAAAACACAAAAAAATACTAAAGAAAAAAAGCCTATTTAGGTCTAAACAGCTGTTTGTATCCAAGATGAAATAGAAAACTGCTCTTCTTCTAATATGTTTTACTAAAAGGAGAGGTGACCCAAGTGATCTTTTGGTAATTGCTGCTACTGAAATAAAAACAGCTCACAGCCTCCAAAACAGTATCCAGACAAAATCTTATAAAAGTCATGAATAAATAATTTATAAATAAAAATAAATAAAATAATACAAATTAAAAAAATAATCATTAAAATAATTATAAAAATAATTATACAAAAATAAAAATAATAAATAAAAATAACAATTATTTCCCTTGTGGATCAATAAAGTTTGTCTAAGTCTAAGTTTAAGAATAAATTAATGCAACATTGTCCCTAGTTTTCATGGCTGCTTGATTGATTAATACTAGTTTAAAGGGCTCATATTACACTATTTTCTGATCTATTTTATTTTATTATTTCTGCCCTCGAATTGCCAATCTTATCTGAACAAAAAGTAAATGGTAGCTAACTGAAAAATCACTTCATGAGTATTTTGATCTTTGGAGATGTAGACAGACTAATAATAAAGGATTACTCAAAACATGTGTGAATGAAACAAAACACAACTCCAGGTATGTTTTTGAGGAAGTAACAACATTATAACATGACTTAAAGCTCACAAGAGTCAATTTTGTGAATTATAAGGACTTTAATTGTTCCCTAAATATGTATACTTTGTCATAGATTGAAACATAAATTCTAATCACAACTAAAATGTGTTTGTTTAGCCCCATTAAATCAACTTTTTCTTCTTCTGTTGAAACATGATAGCGGTTATTAAAAGCCACATGGGTCAGATTGTGTGTGTCTTCACTTTGGCATATGGGCTACAGAGACATGAATAATCTCATTGCATTATGGGGAATTACAGGAACATCTGCTCCTGATTTTACAGATGTGAATTTAAAACAAACATCTATTGGTATCCTAGGAGACAGAATGAGATACAGCCACGGGTATCTGTAGCTCGAATAAAGCTAGAGAGGATTTTAAAGTCCTTTTAGATCCATTTTAATTAAAACTAAGCGAAAAAACAGGCTTGGCAACATGACCCACAAAGACAGGAAGAAAAAAAAAGGAAATAGAGGGCAAACAAATGGTATTTCAATAACCTATGCCCTATACATATCTTGATAGTGCAAGCAAAACTTCATTATTGACTTAATGTTACTAAAAATAGAAAGGTGGATCACTGATATCCGGATAAGCATATACCTTCTCAACACAATGCATTAGTAGTAATAGTTTTGTCTAGGATTATGTGTTAAAGCTATAGGATTTTTCTATAAAGGTTAAAGGTCTTATGTTACGTCCTTTGAGCTTGATGTTAGAACGTTGTTATCGCCTCAAAAACATGCCTGGAGTTGTTTTTTGTTTCATTCATACATGTTTGAGAAATCCCGGTTTATTAGTCTGTCTACATCTCCAAAGCTCAAAATGCTCTGCTCCACTTTGTGATGTCACAAAGCGGTTTTCAAGTTAACACCTACCTTTTTAGACTACTGAAATCCTGAAAACTTGTACTCTTGAACAAGATGTACTGTATGAATGTGTAACTCGACTGCCTTTGTCTATATATATATTTTTTTTTAAGTTTTTATTTTGTATTCTTTATTTATGTATTTATTTTTTTAAATGCATCTTTACATTATTATCAATTTTATGTGTGAGAAAAAAAACATGCAAAATATACTGTGACTTATGTGGAGAAAAAAAAGAAAAGCACTGAATAAATTGGTGATTTAAAAAAGTTCATATCTACCTTTGAAATTTAGTTCAGCTTAGATGGGAAATCCCAGGGCTGAAATGACCCAAATGATTCTAGTGAATGTGTATGGGGTTTAAAAACACAGTGGAGCACTTCCTGTATTACCACATGACATCACAAGGTGGAACAGAGTGTTTTCTGTTTGAGAGAAGAGCTCAATTCCAGGTATGTTTCTGATGAGGAAACAATATTATAACATAGATCTGAAAACAGCACAGTATCGGTCCTTTAATATTTCTCGGTCTTTAGATATAAACCTAACGATATATCAGTTTTCAAATCAAATACTGATTTTACTGGCAATAATCATGTTTATTTTTACAAAAAAACATTTTCCATTTTGTGACAGCGGTTACATTTTTGTGCTTTGTGCGTTTCAAGAACATTATTAAATCAGAAAGCAGAAGGGCCTCTTTTGGTTGCCAGATAATAAAACCCACAAGGGCGCTCTATGTTGAGATGAGTAAATACAGCTTCAGTTTTGAGTGTGTTGCCAGTAAACCAGTGGGAGCATATGTCCCCGCTATTAACTTTAAGCTTAAACAAAAGTGTGCAATATTTTGCTGACGTTTTAAAGTAATACTGTGTAACTTTCTGGAGATGGCATACTTCGGAGCATTCTCCATGGAGATTATAACAAAAGGAACATAGAAAAAAGCAGGAAGCCCACCAAACGGCCAAATGAGAGTCAAGTTTGTGGAGATGCAAGCCCGCTCACAGTGAGGACACATGCTTATCTATGTGTTTCAGTGCAATCAAAACATCCAAAATGAAAAACATGCTTTTATTATAATCGCTTGTTTGTCTTCTAGCGTTTTCTTTATTTTCTAGTTGCCAGATACACTTGCCTTCACTTGCCTCCTGCATATCAGACCTCGTATTATAACTAAAACACAACACAGCTGGAGTGTAACGGGCTGTACGGGGCTACAGGGTCAGTGACCAGCCCTCTCCTCCCTCCGTGTGAGGCTGAGCATGTAAATACAGGGTTAATCCTCAACGAACCTTCACCTAAAAGTCCCCAGATGTCTAAATCTGTACCCACGGGTTTCAGAATGATGAAAAATGAGCACAGTTGCTATAGCGATTAACAATTTAAAACCAAAATATTATTATTATCATATCTTTTGAATAGGAAAAACTTGCCTTGCCTAGAAATTTGTCATCTCCTATTAA
Source organism: Taenioides sp. WSHXM2023 (assembly GCA_029959045.1). Lineage (NCBI taxonomy): Eukaryota > Metazoa > Chordata > Actinopteri > Gobiiformes > Gobiidae > Taenioides > Taenioides sp. WSHXM2023. The sequence goes on from CM057089.1 coordinate 26,785,650, forward strand.
ACACTTCAGGCCAATACGACGTTATGATGTTCTTTCAAACTCAGCAGTCGCTTTCAGAATGATTAAAAAAAATAAAATAAATAGGACTGCTGCCATAGCGATTAACAATTTAAAACAAAATATTATATCTTTTGAATAGGAAAAAAGTCTTGAAAATGTCGCACGTAACTGGAAGCTTAAAGCCAAGAGTAAAAACAAGCATGGCAAGATGACAGTGAAAACTCAGCATTGGTCTCAGAATACCAAGAGACACATGTGAGGCGTTTGAGGCTAAAACTCAGAGCTCAAATCTAAATGATGAGACCTCCCCAAAGGCATTAGAGTGTGTGACATGATGGTGAAAGTTTTAACAAAGGGTTGACAGAAAATGCAGTATAAATGAAATGAAGTGTACAATAAATAATGTAGAGGCTAGCTGCAAATACCACAACAATTAAACAGCTGCTTTACTGTTACCAAGTAGATTACTGCTGATGCCACTACTCAGAATATCAACATCTGGAGAATACTACATCAACTTCAGTAACTCCACATCAACAGTGAAATCATTATTCACTTTCATTCACACTGTGGAATAATAGTACCATCTCTCTAGGATGTGACCAGGTTTATGCAATCAACATTTCTTAAAAAAGTGACTGATTAAAACACTTTATTTAAATTGCTTATTTTACCTAGGGACGCATTCATCCAACTTTTTCAGTTCCGATACTGATACTTGATACTGATACTGATACCCGGACGGAAAATGGCACTTATTTTCTTAAAATACATCTAACTTATTACACAAGAGATCCAACTGTATTATGTAACTGTAATTTATCCTGCAAATAACAACTGATCCGCTTCATATGAATGAAAGTTTAAACATTATTATTCAAAATCAGCCTGTAAACATTCTTATTACATCCAGTTAAAGGCCACACCATGATATCGGCTTAACTGGTATCATGGAACCAGTACCTGATCCAGAGTTTTTCAATACTCAATACTGGTACGGAGTAACGATGTACAAGTACCGATATTCGATACCAGTCTTGTATAGGTGCATCCCTAATTTCTGACCATAAATTACATTGGTTATATATGGTTACATGGTTATAGTGACTTCTGTAACCTAGATTAACAATGAATGTATCTTGGCATCCCTACAACAAAAGTTACTTCTCTAAAGTACTCAAAAATAAGTTACACGTGTTAAAAATATATAATTACACCTCTTACATTCTGTTCAAGACTTGCAAACATACAATCCTTTTCTATGTCTATTTCCGTCATGTCTCAGAGTGCTTACCTTCTTTTTTTCTTTGAGGTCGTACAGGGCCATTGTGGCAAAAATGGGCTCGATGTCGATCTCAAACCTAAGATGGAATAAGGCAAAACAACGTTACACACATCATAAACCAGCCCGCTGTCCGAACTGTCAGATACAACCCTGCAACTTCAATCTGGTTACATTTATTTCAGTATATTGTTGAACTGGGACGCACAGAATCCACTACAGTAAGTAATAATACGTTAGGACTATGAAAGAAAGCCAAAACCACTGAGGTCAATACAAGAATTTGGCAGTTTAAGCAAGATGAGGATTGAAAGGAACCAGCTATCTGTGCAAAGACAAATCCCATAGAGAGAGGGAGGGACAAACTGTAGTTCTCCACCCACAAACTCCTCACAGAAATGCCTTTTATAAGAATATATTGTGGTTAATATGGTTTCACAATCAATCTTATGTGACAAAGAATATTAGAAGATTTGTCCATACAGAGGCAGAAATTGGGAACATATGTGGAGATGGATAAGGTAAAATATTGTCTACAACATAATGTGGATATTCTTATTTAGGTTGAAATTTGACATGTTAATATAAAAACAAATTGTATTTTAATCTTCCAAATAAGACCATAAGGTGATATTTTTGCACTTTTCTGTTTAAAGGTGCACTACGTAACATTCTCTGTCGTGTAGAGTCTAGCAACTTGTTTCCATGTTATTTCTTTGCCTGCAATGTTCCACAGTATGGTATTAAACTGGTCTACGTTGCATTCATCCATTTTTTTATTCATGTTTCAGACAAACTGCTCCTTCAAGATTTTAAGGACTTTGTGAGGACCTTTCCCCATTCAAAAGACATAATATTTTGATTTGAATCACTTGAAACCCGTGAATTGCTCAAAAAACATTAAAAACAGGCATTCTTAAAGGGAAGAAATAACATCTCCATGAAGACAAGCAGGAACTCCACAAAAGTTACACAGTGCTCCTTTAAATTTACACAACATTCATTTTGTGTTTGTGTGACACTTAAACATCAACCATGACATTTACCGGCATGTTTTAGGACATTTCTGATGGATTTAAAAATGTTATTATTGTTATTGAGCGAATCGAAAAAGATATTGAAGCATTTTGTCAAGATCGCCCACTCCTACATCTGCCTTTTCAAAATTCCTTTTACAAGAATGTACAGTATGCTGAGGCCAGAGTTTAATAAACATCAGGGACGTACAATAGATCTCATTTAACACAGACTGTTAAACCATCTGTCCATGTAGGGGCACAAACAGGGGGCATCTCTGACACTCCTTAGCCTCCTACACTCATCATGTAAATACTGTATAAATGAATGGCATGTACTTGATGGTTTGACATCGGATGAGGATGCGGTCTCCAGTGTGTTCTTTGGGACAGTCTGGGATGGGTCTGATCTCCACAGCATCTTCCTGAAAGAGCAAAGCACAGACAAACCGTGTAAACTTATCCTAAATGTTCAACAGTAAAGGTTATATTATTTTACTAATGGGTATTACTACTAGTCTATCTTGGGGGGACAAGTTTTTGTGATAAAGTATTTTATTCTACACAGTAAAGAGTAAAGATATTAACTATTACTAACTATTAAATACTAACTATTAAGTGCTAACTACTAACTACTCACTTCTAACTATTAACTACTAACTATTAATGATTAGTAAATATTAACTACTAACTACTACTAACTATTACTAACTATTAACTATTACTAACTATTAACTACTAACTATTAACTATTACTAACTATTAACTATTACTAACTACTACTAACTACTAACTACTACTAACTATTAACTATTACTAACTATTAACTCTTACTAACTATTAACTATTACTAACTATTAACTACTAACTACTACTAACTACTAACTATTACTAACTATTAACTATTACTAACTATTAACTACTAACTACTACTAACTACTACTAACTATTAACTATTACTAACTATTAACTACTACTACTACTACTACTACTACTACTACTACTACTACTACTACTACTATTAACTACTATTAACCACTATTACCACTATTACTACTGCTATTATTATTATTACCACTACTATTACTACTATTACTATTACTACTATTACTACTACTATTAATTATTAACTATTACTAATCAGGTTTCAGATTGAATGGTATTTTTACTGAGTGTATCTAAAGGTAGACTTTGGCAAACAAAAAACATTTACATTTTCAAATACAATTTTATGAAAGAAAAAAACTAAAGGCTCCTAGAGGATTTTGTTTTGTTCTCTTCTCTTTAAAGCACTTTGAATAACTTTGTGTACGAACTGTGCTTTACAAATAAACTTGTCTTGCCTTGAATGTCTTGATCTCGTGTGTACACAGACTATAAAACATAACAAGTCTATATAATGTCATGATGCTTGGGGCTGAAATTCTTGATCAGCTAAAGACATATCCTGTTCTGATTAGTTGACTAAAAGAGGGCCTGACAAAACTATTATGATCAGTCCATATTTGAGACGCAAACGGCATTTTAAAAACTACAACTGTATTTAAATATAAAAAGTGATTAAACTCATGAGTAATTCCCAAATCTTCAGCTAACTCACACCATACATCCACTAATTAATCAGAGCCATAATGATGCCATTTAAAATCCGTCTACCTCCCTCTCTCGTGTCGTACCTCGTCAGCTGGAGGACACAGTGCAAACAGCTCTGGGTGTCTGTTTCCGAGTCTGGCCTCTTGGTTGAATCGGTCCAGCTCCTCGTGACTGTTGAAGGCCAGCAGCCCCTCCACCCTCTGGTCAGGGGTCAAACAGCGCAGGTTGAAGTCTGTGGAGGTCAGTGTACGGCCAGAATCGTCACTCAGCACGGCCAGAGACGGAGACTTCACCTGGGGGGTGGGTGGACACGCAAAAACAACAGAGAAGAAATGTGTGGGTGGAACAAAACAACTAAGGTCTGTATTAAAGCAGAACATGTGTGGAGTTTTGAAGACTAAGGCAAATCATGGACCGGATGTGAATAATATGCATTTTTACAATATAATACAGTATACGTGCTGTACAGATTCGCTGGTGCTAAGCTACTGTTGTTGCCACAGCTGCCCTGGGGCAAACTGTGACAAAAGCGAGGCTGCCAATCTGTGCCATCAGCCCCTCTGAACACCACTAGGCCTGTCACGATAATTACGATTTGATTTTTCATTCAATATATGAAATCTGGAACAATATATTCATTTTTTATTGTCTATATTTGTTGCAAGTTGCAAGTTTCTGCTATTTTTTATGTTATACAGTAAAAGTTGAGCTGTTGAAAGTTGAAAAAGTAACTTCAGGTCTAATTATTTGTTCATTCTGCTATTTATTTGTAGCTCAGACCTTTTAATGATACAGTATTTGAAAAAAAAGAAAAGAAAAGTAGTTTCAATATCATCGTTTGTCATGATATTCCTCGGTAGTAATATATTGTGGTTCAAAATGTGTTTTTTAAATTACAATCAAAACAAGTAAGATACTTTTTTGTAACTGGAGAATAATTTAAATACTGTATTGCGTGATTTCTAAATTGGGTCTCAAATACAACTATTCCAGGACTTAACACATTTTGGCCAAAACAAAATTAAACCCAAATTAGACTTGATTACAACCTGAAGACCAGCCTAGAAGTAGCTTGAGTTAGTCGTATAAATATATTAATAACAGCTTTTAATTTAACTGCCTTAAGAAAACATCAAAGTCATGAGATGCATTTACATTTCCGGTTAACATTCAAAATTCCAGTTCTTCCAGTTCGCTCTTAGCCATACCATGTTTAAAGTTCAGTGTATGTAAACAGCTAATAGGCAAAGAGCAAGTCTAGACCGCTTCTGTTTTGGCCTGAAGAAAAAAAGAGTCCCAAGGGTTTCTGAAATCATGTGTTTCCTGCATGAAATTTGGTGAATCTGCATTTCTGTGAAGTTAATTAGGAATTTTATATGCTCGGACAAGCTTTTTATTAAAACATATTCCTATTATTATCACTGAAACATCTGGTTGTGTATATTTTACTTAAACATAAAATGGTATTAGTTACTCGTCAGTAGAAATATATTGATGGATGTTACATTAGCGGACCAGGTTGTGTAAGCAGAGATTACCCATGAGGCTTTGGGGCAGTACAGACAAAATGAAAACATAGAAGTTCACAGAGTTGACTTCAGCCATAAAGCCAAAACAGTTCTCAGTATCAGGAAAAATTGGGACTTTTTAGAATTTTACTTTGAAGTTTACACATTTTATTCGATTTCAGGTAAACAGGGTGTAAAGGGTCTGCTACATGCTTGGAGATATTATTTCCATGTATGAAATGTTCCACAGTATGGCATTAAATCTGGCATGTATTCATTTACAGTTATTTTTTTTTCCTCACTGTGAGTGGGGTCACCTCTGCAGATCTGAGCTGTAACTTGCCCTGATAGCTTCTTGTCTCCATGGAGATCAATAAGTTTAATGCTGTACTATGGGATAGCAATAACAGTAGTAGGTGGCAAATCCTCCACCAGAAAAGTTACATGGTGCATCTTTAAAATTAAAATTGTTGTGGCATAGGCCTGCTTGTTCTAATCTCCTCATCAAAAACATACCAGGAGTTGTGTTTTGTTTCATTCACACATGTTTAACACACAAATCCTGCATATTTAGGCTGAGTTCTCTCAAAATAAAACACTCTATTCCACCTTGTGATGTCATGTGGTAATACAGGAAGTGCTCCACTGCATTTTTAAACTCCATAAACCTTCACTAGAATTATTGGATCGTTTCAGCCCTGGAATTTCCAATCTCTACTAAACAAAAGGTAAAGAGAACTTGAAAACTGCAGCTTCATGACATCACAAGGTGGAAAAGAGCAATAAAAAAGACACAATAAAAAAAATATCAAAAATATCTTGTTTCAGCTAGCATATGTCGGATGATAAGTCGACATTGTAATTATCATGACAGGCCTAGGCCACTCACAGACCACCCTCCATGTAAACAGCCATCACACAGACACTGGTCCCATGGATAACACTGGACCCTCCCGAGCAGAGAGGAGACCCATTAAACTGTGAACAGAGCTCGTCTTTCTCTCTGTGTCCCTCAGTCACACATTCTGGGACGCCCGGAGCTGCTAATGGGGCTGTTGGTTTGGGGTAGGTTCACTAGAATAGGGGGGCTGTGGTGAGGGAAGGGTAGATGGGAGAGAGCCAGGAACAGAAGAAGCACTGGGCTGCACTGATTGGCTGCAGAGGCATCGCTAAAGGGGGTTTAACTATGAGACAAAAGAGTTGGCGAAGGATAGTGGGAACGTAGCAGAGAGTTGGAGTTAAAAGAACTGATTAATAGCAAATAAAACAATGCATTTTATATTGGTTCTAGAAAAAGGTATGGTATGGAATGTTAACATTAGTTGAATAAAGTATTTTTGTCTTTATTTGAGCAGATTTAATATACTAAGTACAATTATTAACCAATATGCAAAAAGACCTTTTCCATAGGTGGGCTAGTCAAAACTGGAAAGCCTACTTAAATCAAGATACATTATTCTCAATTGAACTCATTTTAAAATTTGCAATGGATATACAATTTAGTAATGCTAGTGTTTAAAGCTGCACTATGTAACTTTTGTGGTGAAGGGTAGTTGTATGGCATTAAACTGATATCTATATAATGGACACAAGCAGCTCAAGTTACAGAGCAGATCGGTAGAAAGTGAGTCCTCTTACAGTAAGAAAGCAGGTAGAACTGTAGAACATTACAGGCAAAAAGCAACAACATCTCCATGGAGACAAGTATGTGGCGGACCCTCACCAGAAAAGTACACAGTGCAGCTTTAAATTGGCATGTAGTGACTAATAGCATGTGTATATTTACAGTTGTGTGCCGTTTCTCTGTCTGCACGTCGGACTCAAACGTCTGTTTCCGGAGGAGTTTGTGGAGTCCAGTTCTCTCTGCGTACGAGCTCCAACCGTCACCCTGACACCTGCAGAGACACAGAGACAGAGAAATAAACAAGAAAACACACACGTACACCAGGAAAAACAACAACACACTAAGAAAAACAGCCAGGACGCTACAAATACAGCCCTGCGCCGCTAATCAGGAGATATGACTAAAAACCACACATTATGCAAGACACTATAGCGCCACCTACTTTTATCCATGGAGAACAGTACAGCATTTAACTTACATATCTTCCATATATTTCACGATGGTTATTTTTATTGTTCCAAAATAAAAAAAGACATGTATAAGAAACAGGTATTGATACTTTGCAGTGACAGCATTCTGGAGGTGTTCTACATGTGTCTCTTTTGGCAGAATGTTCAGCAGTTTTCATGGTGACACAACGCAAACATGGGCAAAGACACAAATAAGTTTTAATATTGTCTGAAAACTCGTGAAAAATGGATTTAAACAGCACATTTTCAGGAGCCTGTGGACCAATAAGAGCATCACACCCCAGAGAATGTTAATGACGTCAACTGCAAAGTAACAATAACACTATAAGTTCTATATACTATAAAGTTCTGTTTTGCTAAACATGCTCTTAACGCCATTGTGAAGTAAACACTGTGAACACTACTTATAATAGGAGTGCACTGTCAACAGTAACTAAAAACTCTCAAGAGGAGGAGGTGTAATCAACTTAAGTGACTCTGGGAGGTTTCCTGTTATAATTACATGCGAATTCCAGGACAGATGCATCATATGGTTTCCAGACTTCAACACATAATATCTAGAAATACTTGTTTTACTACTAAGACTAGTTTAATTACTACGAATGTCTACATTACAAGTGTAATTGTATGACTTAGTACACAGAAAATAGGACAATAAGGCTCCACAATTGCGCAGTTAATTGCAATTGAATCAAAACCCAATTCGAAGTGCCCCATTATATTCAAATCACACAGGTTGCAATTGTTTTAGTTAGAATATCCTACGCAAACAATAAAATATTCTCTGGGGGAATATAACCTCTTTAAAGGTTCTAAATTGACATTGCTTTAAGCTATGTTATAATGTTGTTACCTCATCAAAAACAAAGTAGTGGTAGTTTTCAAGTTTTGATGAGGAAACAACTTATTATAACATAGATCATAAAATATCATAATATAGGACCTTTAAACTGAAATGTGTGGGATTCTTGTTTTAGTTTTAAAGTTTTAATTTTATACTCAAACGTGTATACTCCTGGATGAGTTTAAATTGTGTACTGCAAAGAATTATGATAAGACGACAACTTGCTCATCTAAATTTCACATTTTTTCCTGATAAATTGTGCAGCTCCAACGTACACTAATGTTACAGGTTTTGCAATACAAACTGGTAATGTGTTCAGAGTTAAAAATTAAAGTTTTATGTGAATTCCAGATTTAAAGATATTGAAAAGAACTGCCAGAAATATGCCTCTTATCACAAGGTTGAAACAAGGCCAAGTGTCTTTCTTCTAATAAACTTTATTTACCTTCTGGTGACGACAATCCAAGGCTGGGTGTAGCTCTTCACGCAGTCTCTCACATGAGGATCCAGCTCCGCTCTGCACCAGCACAAATGAATGAGAATTATTAGTATAGAATAGTACAGTATAGGAGTATAGGGCTGTCAGAAGTATCAAAATCAGACACTAATCGATACTAAAACCAATATCAAAACGAAATACTCATTTGAGCAACTGTCAGTACTAAAAAAGTCACATTCACAGGACAGAAATGAACCTTTCCTGAATGGATTTAGAAAGATCTTGAGCATTCGAACAAGTATAAGAGCACAAAGACGAGTATACGCCCATGGACCACTATGGAACCTACCTGGACGCAGATATAAGAAAGTACTTTTATTTAATATTGAAAATCACATTCTATTGTCTAAATAAAGAATGTTTTTTTATTATCATTGTGGTATCAGAATGAGTACCGAGTATCGTGTCTATTCCTTGGTACTGAAATTGAGTTTGGCATTTTACTATCGTGACAACACTGGTATAGTATAGTATAGTAAAGTAGTACTGTATAGTGTAGTGTAGTAGTAAATTAGCCTGACTTTGAACATAGATAAGAGGATGATTTGCATTCTCTTCTTGTTATCCTCATGGTCAAGGTTGTAGATAAACTTACATAACTCAAAATTGCAGTACAAACATAAAGACCGCACTGTTCCCTCGTCAAGTGTGTCAACTAAGTCCACTAATCAACTGTTTGCACTTATTTGTCCCTTAGAAATGCCTGAACAAAATGGTGCACAATATAGAAAAAAAAAGTTATTATAGCACTGTCACAATAGAAATCAGGCTCAAACATCATAAATCTAAAGTTGCTGGCATAGTCCACCATCTTTCTTATAAGCAGGGAGCAAATCCATTTAGTTTAGATGAAAAAAAATATATATAATAATAAAAAAACAAGATTTTCTCATATTAAGTACTACCTACCACATTAGCACCTGCACTACTATAGGTCATAGGCATACAATATCAAAACTACTAGTCAATTATTGTGTTTTATATACATTTTTTGTCATTCCAGTAACAATAATCAGATGGTATTTTTTCAGAAATTAGCAAAAATCAATTCAACCAAAACAAACATAGCAATGCCAACAAATGTGCTCCCTATTGTAGTGTAAATACAGACTACTTTGTGCATTTGTGGACAGGAAAGATCTCTGTACTTTTCTCTCAACTGGATTGAACTAAAGTTTGATTTTTCTCTGCTTGTTTTCTGCTGTGTTTCACAACTTCAACCAATCAGATTCAAATATTTGTCATGATGTTACGCCTTTTCCAGACCTTTCAGTGATTAGTATTTCCCACCTCAAACATGAAACTCTCACAGTCCAACAAGGGTCATTTGGTCTTCCGATCATTTATTTTATTCAATTCTTTTTTCAGGCTAAGGTCTAGTTTGTTTTGAAACCTGACATTTTCGACTGCTCAATAGCGGTCTTACTCAAAGTGGTCACTTGAGGGATACTGGGATACTGTCCTGAAGAAGTCAGACTGCAGATGGCGCTGTCCTGCCTCCACCGGTAGTAACGCAGTGCCAAAACCTGTTTAAATCAGCTGACCGGACAGGTATCGCAACATCACCGCAATATCACGTGACAACTCTGAGGAAGACCACTAGTGAGCAGTCCAAATGGCCAGGTAAGAAAAAGAACTAAAACTTGGTCTGAAAAAAGAATCTATTAAAATAAATGAATCTTCCATGTTGATTTCGAAGTAGTAAATAGTCCCATATACCCACCCATCCTCGGGGACAGAGTGGCGGACGGTTCGACACTCCCTCTCCACCTTCTCCACACTGAGGTCGTCGTTGGGGAAGTCTCCGAGCTCCTGCATCAGGCCTGAGTCTGCGCTGTATAACTGAGACATCAGGAAGTCCTCCAGATCCAAGGGCTCCACCGCCTCGTACGACTGCGGCTGAAGGATGGAAAAGAAACCAGTTATAAATGAGGAAAAATCTGAGAATGTACATTGTTGAGATGGTTTGAGATTAGAAGGAGTATTCAGATGAAACTATAACATATGTCTATCATTATATTACATTTTGTTCACTGTAAACTGTTATATTGGGCTAAAACAGCTTAAAGGGCCATATCACACTATTTTCTGATCTGTTATAATGTTTCCTCATCACAAACATACCTGCTGTTGTGTTTTGTTAGATTCACACACGTTTAACACACAAATCCTGTGTATTTAGGCTAAGTTCCACCTTGTGATGTCATGTGGTAATACAGGAAGTGCTCCAGTGTTTTTAAACTCCATACACCTTCACTAGATTCACTGATTATGACGATGATTTCACCCCTGGAATCGCCAATCTCTACAGTACATAAGGGAAAATGTAGCTGTTAACTTGAAAACTACATATCTTTTTTTTTATCACATGTAAATGCAGAGCTGTGGGCGGAGATAGGGGTAGGTGAAAACAGAAATTTCCAGAACACTCAAGTCTCAAATGCTCAAATATGCATGAATCTATCAAAACCAAACCAAAGGGAACACCATTGTAAAACCGTAGTTAAAAGTATGTTTATGTTTTCCACCATTCCTCGGCTGTATTGGAATGCTGGTTCATTTGTCCACACTAAAACTGATGTACGATAAATAAATGCATTATAGAGATGCATGAAATAGGTCAGGATCATGTGTTCTTTTCACTAACCACCACCTAAAGCAATATTTGGCTTTTCAAGAACCAATAAATAGTTCTAAATAATAATAAACCCAAAAAAGGAAGTATCTCTAAATTAAACAAATACTTATACCACCACTGGTACATGCATCACCGTTTGAGAAAAACGGTCTTATGTTAAAGTCACACTGATAGTATTTTGTAGTTTTTCTATACCAAGTCTATACCAAAGTCAACCTGAACTCAACTCATGGGTTTACACTGTCCACAGACATAAACAAAGGAGGAGGTGTGACCAGCAAGTTTAATCCTGTATTTTCTAATGAACTAAACCTGCCAAGCAACAAATGAATTCATGACACATGAAAGCCTGTCACAATGACTTTAATTTTGAACTGTGATATACTGGTACAGAAAACGCTAATACTGAAACCACTCTGACACAAAGAAAATTAAAACAAGATAATCCAAGTGCACACTAGCTCCATATCCAACAGCGCATAAACTTCAAGATCCTCCTGATCTTCTACAAAGCCGTCCACAACCAGGCCCCTCCATACCTCACAGACCTGGTCCAGCCGCACTGCCCCTCCGCCGGTTCAAACCTCCTCACTCCCACAGCCAAATCAAAGGACCGGACCTTGGGGGACCCGTCGCCATCACTGCCCCAACCCTCTGTCCCTACGTCTAAGCTTAAAGGTACAGTATGTAATTTTCTGACTGGCACAATTCCATGGAAATATAAAGTTAAAACCACACTTCAGAACATTCACCATGGAGATAGATAGATTTTATGCCATACTGTGGAATATTTCAGCCAAAGGAACAACATTTCCATGGTGACAAGAAGCAGGAATCCATATTCCACGCCAAATAAGTCAGGTTTGTGGAGAAGCAAGCCCACTCACGACAAAAGTTTTTCAGTGCCATAAAAACCAAACCAACCAACCAAAATGAAAAAAAGGCTTTAATTTTGGTCTATTGATACTTTGCAGTGACAACACACTGGGGGTGCTCTGCATGTATGCCTGTGGTGGAATGTCCATCAGTTACCGTGGTGACACAAAGCACGCATTAGCAATAACTACCAAAAAGTTTTGAGATCATATGAAAACTCAAGAAAACATACAAAATGGATTTAAACGACACAATACGAGCGTTCATGGTCCTGTTTAGGAGTTTGATTTTCAACAAAAAGGTGAGAGTGACTAACTGAAAAAAACTATTGGCTAATGCTAGCTAGCTCGTGACTGTAATATTATTTGAGAGAGACTTGTTTACAGGCACAAATCATCTCACCTGTTGTAGTTCCAACTATGTCAGCTCTTTCTGCTCAGATTGTGTTAAAACAAAGCTCAGATTAAGTCTATGCTTCAGACAGATCAGAGCCTCCAGTTAGCATCACACCACACATCAATTATGAGGCTAAAAAGTTACATATTGTGGCTTTAAATACGTAAAAATCTGCTTTGTGTTAGAAGCCAGGCACAGTCTATTTTTATCCCCCCATCTCCTGCGCTGCTGTGCTTCAAAAGACCGCTGCTTTCAAGAACAGTACAAACAGTTCGATTTTTCACACGTGTCCTTTTCAAACCTGTCACATGACCAGAGCTGTGCTGCTGCCAACGGGGCTGAATGGAGTTTGCTCAGGGAAAATAAAGAGGCGATAACATCTCGAGATACAAAGAGGAAGAGAGTAGGCCAGGTGTTTTTGTGACAGCAAACAGGGAGGCGGCCAGTCTGATCTCACTCACAGATGAACAGTGTAAGAGCAAAACGAAAACGTGCATTCAAAGAGCATGCAGCGGAGAAAAGAATATAAGGGAACTAAATAAGGTCCACACACTTAGAGGTAGCAGGTGGAAAAATGTATTGTTGCTATGGAAATATGTAAAGTTAGAATATCAAAAATATTGTCTATAATTTAGCAAAAAAATATATCTCCGTTTTGAAAAATTGCCATGAAGTTGTTGTTTTTTTTACTTTTTCAAATGGCACTTATCTGTTTTTGCAAATGAGCTCTTGAAATTTAATTATGCAGCAGTAATGAGTGCAATTTAACAACAGAAAGGCTTCAAATGAAAATGAAATGCAATGAATGGAGTGTTCAATATTGTATTGTTTAACCCTCTGTGACCCCAGCCCTTTGGGACAACGGATTTGGCTATAATCTGGTGCGTTTACATTCATGTTGTATCATGTTTGTCCATTAACGTGCTCTGTCCCAATCAAATAAATACATAAATAAATAAAAGGAGTCTGGCGATGATTAATAGACTTAATCTATCTGCGTTTGGTGACGCTCCGAGGACTTTCTACAGACGATTACTGAAACCAGAGTGAATGATGGGAAATACATGTCCGGGTTCGTTTTTAATGAGGGAACAATATTCAAACATGGTTAAAAGCTCAAAAAGTATTTAAACAGAAGGTTAAAAAGGGCTGTAAAAAGAGCAGATTAAAAGTAAGGAACAGACACATACAAGTCATAAAAAATCATAAGATATAAAAGGATAGTTAGGCCCTGGAAATCCTGTGTTCCTCCATGTTTTTAAAGAGACTCATTCTGATCTTTCAGGTCTAAAACTGCATAAACCAATGATGCATCTCAACTTTAAAGCTAGCAGCTATTGCTTTTAGCCTATGTTTAGCATTTTAATACTCAAAAAGGCTGAATTACTTTGACTTATTTTCCAAATTCTTTGCATATTATATTATTGGCCATTATTATTTAAACTGTAAAAATTATTCAAAAGCAGAAATGGTGCTTAGTATAAGACCTTTAAATCAAAGTTTGGAATAAAAATGCATTTCTATTTAAACTGTGTCTTTGAAAATGGTCAACTCAGCATTAGACTTTTAACAATTCAATAATAAAATAATCTTGAAAAATGCATTATTCACAGATTTTCAATATAGGCTACAACAAGCACACTGTTGTTCAATAACATATAATAAATCACAAACGTAATCCTTTTGTACTGCAGCTTAATAGTACAAACTAAAGATACACACGACTTTAATGACAGGATTAGTCACAGCCACTCGTGAAAGCAACAAATTCCTCTCCGTTCAGACATGTCTTTACACATCTACCCTCCCTGGGGAATATATTCTCAGTTTTGCACAAAAACATCACTGCTAGCATAATTTGTTAGGACTGACGTCACTGCAAACTGGGCCCGGACAGTATTTCATAATTCATTCTACATATTTGTAACTGCAGACAAAATGGTGTACAAACAGCCTTTTTTCTGCACTGAAGATGAGGGCCGGAGCGTGACTGATGAAGATAGTGTTTTTATTGTTTCCTGCCCTTTTACAATAAAGACTTTTAAAGGGCCCATATTACGCTATTTTCTGATATGTTATAATGTTATTTCCTCATCAAAAACATACCTGGAGTTGTGTTTTGTTTCATTTACACACGTTTAACACACAAATCCTGCATATTTAGGCTGAGTTCTTCTCTCAAATGTACTGAACTAAAGGTAAAAGGTAGCTGTTAACTTGAAAACTACCACCTCATGACATCACAAGTTGAAACAGAGCATTTTGAGGGTTACTCGAACATGTGTGAATGAAACACAACTCCAGATATGTTTTGATGAGGTAACAGCGTTATAACATGGCTAAAAGTTCAAGAGTCAATATTGTGTAATGTGGGACCTTTAACACACAAACCCGGCACATTTAGGCTGAGTTCTTCTCTCAAACGTCATGTGGGAATACAGGAAGTGCTCCATAGGATTTAATATTTTCTGACTAAATCAATGCCTGATATTTTACTTTTTCTCAATGAACTGTACCCTTTTTCACAAGCACCCTTAGTTACATGGATACCAGCAGCTCCCTGACTCTGCAGTTTTTGTTTTAGTATTTCATAGTCGATATAAAGAGTAGCCTAAACTTGTGTTTTTATCCAATTCTACATCAGTGTTTTTATCCAATTCTACATCAGTGTTTATATACATTTATATGCCTGTAGCCTGTGGGTTCAAACAATCACTGAGTCGTGTTTTCACTGAATGGGGATGTTAACTAAAGCTAATGTATGCTAATCTATGCATGCTTCTGTTGCACGTCTGGTTCTCTGTGGAACCATGAAAGGACCAAGAACACGACTATTGATACTTTGCAGCTCATAAACATTCCCCGGGAGTGTGATGCTAACTGTAGGCTCTGCTCCGTCTGAGGCTTTGTTAGACTTTAATCTGAGCTTCATTTTAACACAATCTGACCAGAAAGAGCTGACTTAGCTGGAACTACAACAAGTGAGCTGATTTGTGTTAGACAAGTGCCTCTCAAATAGCATTACAGTTAGACATTGAGTTAGTCACTTTTTTTGGTTGAAAATCAAACACATAAACAGGTCCACGAACGCTCGTATTGATCACAGGCTCCTGAAAATGTGTTGATTAAATCCATTTTGCTTTCAGACGATCTAACGCTAATGTGTGCATCGTGTCACCATGGTAACTGACGAACATTCTGCCACACACAAACATGCAGAACACCCCCAGCTTGATGTCACTGCAGAAGTATCAATACTATGTCACTGCAAACTAGTCCAACACCACAATTTAATTTCACTGACAATGTAAACAAACTGGTTTTGTATTGTCACTTATCAGACTAAGGATGTCACACAATCGAATTTTATTTTAGTTTTTTAGTTTTTTAAATTAGGGCAATCTTGTGCAGAACCTTAAAAAAATACATTTAGAGTTATTTAACACACCCTAACCACAAAACAGTGAATTTTTTCATTCACTTTAATGCAAACCGTCCAATACTTAAACGTACAAAAGGGAAAACACTTGGACATATGGCTCACACAATACAATATAACAACAAAGATAAAAAAAATAAGTAGTAGCCTTATGAAATTCTAAATAATTAGAATATTGGAATTAAAGCAAAAGAAATACTGAAAGACATGCCATATAAGGTAGCTAAGCCTACTCGATTCCAATTCCTCTAGTTACAACCAGCATTAAGAAACTAATCACTTTCTGAACGATAAAGTAATGTTTGTATGACATAAAGAGCCAGTTAAATCACTTACAATTTACATTTACTTATTTGGATTGCAGATTCAATTGAAATGACTTTATTGCATCTAAAATTGTCGCACATGTCTTACTTCTTACTATATTGGTGGTCTCAACATTCATCATTTAACTGATTATTCCTGACATCCCAACTTGGAACACAGACTGGCCCGAATCTGCGTTGCAAAAAAACTGTAAAATGATGCAAAATTCCAAAACTTGCATTGATAACTTTCACTTAGTATTTTTATAAACAAACCAACACTATTTTGTATTGTTTCAGATACCTGTACATAACATCCCATTGATGCATGTTAAATTTCAAACATCTTTATGCAGCTTAGCGTAGTCTATAGAGAGATTGTTCACTTACCCTGTTCACAACTGCAGTAAAAGGAAGTAGACAAGATGGCGCAGTCCGGATATAGGAACCTATGCAACATCAGACGCCCTGAGACTTTTTCACAACTTAAACCACATTGAAATCAAATTAATTAATTGTTTAACAGTAAATAATGTGGCCCAGTTGAAGGTTATAGGTGTAATTGCAAAATAATTAAGCCTAACCATAATTATTTGACAACATGGATACAAAGTGTGTGCAACCAGGCTCAAAGTTGTATGAGCTGTTGCAAAAAATGAACCACAAGAAATTCAGGAAGTAAAGTTACAAGTCCCTCTATCTGTTTCAGCAGACAGGAAGTGAACGGCACATGTGCAGCTGAGCAAAGGTTTGACAGAAAATGCAATGAGCGGCCAAAGGAAGTGGTGGATCGCCATGACGACAGCATTAACATGGATTTTTTTATTCCAAGACAAAAAAAAAACATGTCTCCTCGAGTTGTGTTTTGCTTAATTCACATATATTTGAGTAATCCTTTATTATTAGTCTGTCTGCATCTCCGACGGTCAAAATGCAGCTACCTTTTACCTTTAGTTTAGTAGAAATTGGCAATTCCAGGGCTTAAATGACCCAAATGATTCTAGTGAAGGTGCATGGAGTTTAAAAACGCAGTGGAGCACTTCCTGTATCACCACATGACATCACAAGGTGGAACAGAGAAAAACACAGCCTAAATATGCAGGATATGTTTGTGATGAGGAAACAACATTATAACATAGATCAGAAAATAGAACAAGTTTAACTTTTCTCTTTTAAAAAAATAATAACAAAATGTGTTTGCTGTGTACATTTTTGCTTTAATCGCTCTTCTATTTCCATTTTTACTCGTGAGTCTATTCAAGAAGACTTATCTGATGCACATACTGGTGTCAAATATCGCAAAAATGTTCGATATCTGACCATAATACGATATATCTGGGAAAAGCCTCTGCCAATAACAAATAACCCATAGTTAAAATTATGAAACAATTAAATTATGGGAGCGAATTTGGAGTCGAGTTCCATATTAGGAACAGGAATTTATTTAAGAACAAAATAGCTAAATATAAACGGGTTAATACAAACATTCTAAGACCAAAATGATGAAGCTCGCGGCAGCATTTAAAGAGAGACAGGTGACAATTTTTCAAAGTAAAAGCCAAAGTCGATGGAGCCTGAAGCGCCCCCATGCTCACTTCCTATTTGGGACCCAGCAGCTAGCGGGTTAGCTATGTACCAAGTGTAAAGAATGCAACAATTCTGACGTTACTGGTAATACTGGTATATCCAGAAAAAAGCAGCAGAAGAAGCCAGTTTGGTTTACAACATACACCACTAATAAGTTGATCTAATAAGTGTCTCTTAAAATAGAAACCGTTTAAAGCAGTGGAACTAAACCTCTCCTTATGGGGCAAACCTGACTGCAGAAAAATGCAAGAATCAGACCAGAGATTATGGCATTAAAATCCCTCTATGTGTGTGTTAAATCCAGCAATAATATTAAAGTCATGTTTGTGTAAGCTGCAGGGGAGAGCAGGGCCATTTATTTGCACTTTTGAAATAGGCGTGAGCGATACTAAAAACATATATTTTCTTTTTTTTTTATCCCAATGGTAATATTCAGACCATATTATGTCAATCCATCATAAGTGTGTTAAAACATGGTTGAGGTGCTAGTATTAAACAAAAGTGAAAAAAAAAACTAAACTAAAAAACAGCAAACTAATCTTCCAAATACAGACAATAATGTTCTATTTCTACATATATATTTTTGTTTTGTTTTGTAGATTTTTTTAATCTGGCTATGAATGTCACATTAACTTTACTTTTTTTATTCAGAAAGTTTGATTTCATAAAGCTGGTCACAGAGCAGGGGTCTCCCACCTTTTTCCCCAAAAATCCCCTCCCTAAATCTACAAAATAACTTTTCCAGAGAGCTACTAATTTTAGTGGTCGCAAGAAATTAAGTAAATATAAGAGCCTTAGATGGGGAACTGTTAGATGTCTATAAAACATAAACAGTTATTAGTGCACAAAGTCAGGCATCCAAATTATACAATTTACAAATGATTTACAATGGCAATAGGCATTTGATTAATCCATTTTTATTTATTCAGCATAATACGTATCTATGTAAAATCCCTCAGTCGTCCAGGTAGAATCCATGGCAAAAAAGGAGAAAATTTAATTTGTCAACTGGACATAGTTTATTTGGTAGAATACGTTTCGCAGCTCATCCAAGCTGCTTCCTCAGTTCTGGTCAGATGCTGGCGGACACTGCTTTATATCTGCTTGAAGGGAGGAGCTTAATTACAATGAAAATTACTCTGAGACACACATATTTAAATACAGTTTCTGTTAGTCATGTGAGTCTATTCAATATGGAGTGGGAGTGGGGGAGTAGTTAGCATATCCATTCAGGGCCATGATGGGTGTTTTCACACCTCTGGACCTGACCTGACTAGTCCCATTGTTTTCCCAGTTTGTTTTGATTTAGGTTTGAGGATAGAGTTATAGATGGGAGACAAATGATGCCGCAATCTGCCGTACATCTCCACCTAAAAGCCACAGGCCACTCCTTTGAGGACAGCGAGGTCCAGATCTTGGCCAGAGAAAAGAACTGGTTTGAGAGGGGAGTTAAAGAAGCTATTTTTGTCAAGAAAGAGAATCCTTCCTTGAACAGAAATGGGGGTCTCAGACATCATTTGTCTCCCATCTATAACTCTATCCTCAAACCTAAATCAAAACAAACTGGGAAAACAATGGGACTAGCCAGGTCAGGTCCAGAGGTGTGAAAACACCCATCATGGCCCTGAATGGATGTGCTAACTACTCCCCCACTCCCACTCCATATTGAATAGACTCACATGACTAACAGAAACTGTTAACAACTCCATATTGTATCACCTGACCAACTGAAACTGTATTTAAATATGTGTTGTCTCAGAGTAATTTTCATTGTAATTAAGCTCCTCCCTTCAGGCAGATATAAAGCAGTGTCCACCAGCATCTGACCAGAACTGAGGAAGCAGCTTGGATGAGCTGCGAAACGTATTCAACCAAATAAACTATGTCCAGTTGACAAATTAAATTTTCTCCTTTTTTGCCATAATACGTATCATTCAGAAATCCCTTGGCAAGATACTTGGAAAAGGATGGAAAGCTACAGGTTGGAGACCCTGGACTACAGGAATGGTAACGCAATGTATACATTATCTTGAAGGCAACATTCTGAAAAAAATGTCTGTAAACATCTTGGTTGAGGTTCAAGTATCACATAAAACATAAACAGACAATTAAGAGCAAAAAAAGTGCAGAAATATTTCTTTAAACCAGAGCTGGGCAATTATTTTTTCCATGGCCACATGAGAAACAGAAAATATTGTGGAGGGCCGGGCCAAAATGCTTAACTCAGTTCTGCATAATATTTATTGTATTTCTTTATAAAAAGCAGTAAATAGCATTGTTTTGACGCGCTGGTAAGACTGGTAAGAGTTTATGTTATGACTAAGCAAAGAAAAAGTGAGGTTGGTTTACAAAAAATGACATTAAAAGTCCAGGCATAATTATAAAATATGTTTATTTTGTAATTCCAAAAATATTTCCGGTCAGAGTCAACCAAAGCGCCGTATGTGGCCCTGGATCTGTACAGTGCCCAGGTCTTTTTTATGCTCTTGTTATGAAAACTGCACTAGACATTTCATTTATACATTTAAGTTACAGCTTTTTTGGTGGCATTTTATAAAAAAAAATATTGTGACATCCCTAGTCTGTGTAATCTGTAAGGTTAGCACGCCCCTCTGTCTCTCCACGGTGTATTATAGGCGCTGACCCACTTCCCATGCAGCAGGTTACAGATTAACTGTGGCTCTGCTGTGGAGTGGGCTCCTCCTGTTTGAGGCCTGTTGAAGTCTCAAAGGGCACGCGCTCAGTCACTCACGCACGCAGAAATGTGTCAGCTTAGACTAAGAGCTTTAACCCACGTCAAATCAAGAGAGAGATGTGAGGAGGCCAGACCAAAATAGAAAAACCCCCCACTAAATATTCTTAGTTTTACATCAGTCAAGTGGTGTTTTTTTTTTTTTAAGATGACAATTACAAGAAGCAAGACACATTTGATTTGAACATGTTTACCTCGTGTTTGGGGATGCAGATAGGCCATGTTTATAAAATTTGAAATGCAAATTCTAAATATATATTAATATAATCTAAATAATTCCAGGAAATTACAGGAAATCCCTCTATGTTATCAATAAATAAAATTACATCCAAAACTAAGGGACAATATATGCCAGAGGAACACATTTTTCTGAATGTTTGAACAATCGTTTAACAAAATAAACGTGTTGTCATATTTCATTATGTACCAAATCTTAACTATTGTGTAAATAAAACGAGCTTTGGTCGTTGTTTACAGTATAGTTGCTAGGTGTGTGTATGGTTGCTAGGTAACCGTGATGGATCAATTAGTCAACCAGGAAGTAAAATAATAAACTTCACCAAAACTGTTAAAACTACGACAAACTAGGAAGTAGACTATTTGTAGCAATGTAGGAAGTAGACTATTTATATATATAATCACACTACTACTACGTTTTAGTGAACTGGAAAATCAAAAATGTCAAATAAGGAAGTACAGAGACGTGTCAGGCAGAGGAGCAGTACACAGTAGTACACAGTTATAGCAAATCCTAGCAAAGGATTATGTAGAGATCAGGAATGACTCTCCCCGTTACAACGAAACAGAGAAGAATCCGGCGTGATGTTAGGATCGTCGTGGTGGTGGGATAAAAACGTGCTACATTAGGTTTTCCCCAAAGCCGGTTAAATCAGAGAAGTGCAAAGCTGCGTTTAGCCAGAGTCTGCTAAGCCCTGACGCTACTGACGCGAGGACAGATCCACAAACTTCTGTCAGAGAAAAGAAAGACAAGGGGAGGGAGAGAGGGAGGGAGAAAAGAGACTGACAGAGGGAGAGAGAGAGAGAGAGAGAGAGAGAGAAGGGAGGAGAGAGAAGGCAGGAGAGAGAGAGAGAGAGAGAGAGAGAGAGAGAGAGAGAGAAGGCAGGAGAGAGAGAGAGAGGGAGGGAGGAGGAGGGAGGGAGAAAAGAGACTGACAGAGAGAGGGAGAGAGAGAGAGAGAGAGAAGGGAGGAGGAGAGAGAGAGAGAGAGAGGGAGGGAGAAAAGAGACAAACAGAGAGAGGGAGAGAGAGAGAATGGAGGAGAAGAGAGAGAAGGCAGGTGAGAGAGAGAGGGAAGGCGAGGGAGGGAGGGGAAAGCGAGAGGAGGGAGGGAAGGAGAGGGAGGGAGAAAAGAGACAGACAGAGAGAGGGAGAGAAAGAGAAGGGAGGAGGAGAAAGAGAAGGCAGGTGAGATAGAGAGGAGGGAGGGAGAAAAGAGACAGACAGAGAGGGAGAGAGAGAAGGCAGGTAAGAGAGGAGAGGGAGGGAGGGAGGGGAGAGATAGAGGAGAGAGGGAAGAGAAAGCGACAGAGAGAAAGGGAGAAGAGAGAGGAGGAGAGACAAAAAGAGAAAGAGAGACATACAGACAGAGAGAGGGAGGGAGAGAGGAGAGTACATGTTTGAGGGAGTTAATGAAACATATAGGGGAGGAGAGAGGGAAGAAAGAGAGAAGGGAGAGAGGGAAAGAGAGAGGAATGATGGGAAGAGAGAGAGAAAGAGGACACTGAGAGACACAGTAGGGGAGAAGGTGGGCGAGAGAGAAAGCGTATGTGTAAGAAGGCAAGGGAGATAGACAGAGGAAGAGAAAGAGAGGAGAGAGAGAAGAAAGAGAGAGAAGAGTGATGGGAAGAGAGAGAAAGAGGAGAGTGAGAGACCGAGAGAGCTAGAGAATGTTTGAGAAGGCAAGGGAGACAGACAGAGGAAAAAAAGAGAAGAGGGAGAGATAGAGGGAGAGAGATACAGCACAGGAACAGAAAAAGCCGTTGGGAATGATGCAGCAGATTTTCAGAGATGTAAATCCTGACTGGCTAAGCATGAACAAGAGAGTCTGACGGAGGATATGCTTTAAGCTGTGTGATATAAACTGGAGCACGAGCTGGAGGAAGAAGAATCCGCTCACCTGTTATGGAAAAACACGACCCTTTAAGTGAAGATTATGTCTGTGTTTCTAAGATGGATTTGGGGAAAAAAAATTGTGATTTTTCTGACATATTTCAACATCTGGAATGGTTTTGGACATGGTTTAGATCTGGTGGTGCTCAGAAAGACAAAAGTTTTCTTAGTTCTTGGTGTGAAAAGTTTGAGACCCACTGAATTAGAACTACACTAAAAGGAATATAGAAGTACTTTATGTTTTGCAGCATAAGACAGAACAGTGGATTCCTCTAGCGAACCTCAAGTAAAATGTTTGTGAGACTTACCACAGTGAGAGACACAGAGGCGGATGCATTAGAGTTTGTCCTGCTGTGATAGACTCCAAAGTTTCCATAGTTTCCATAGTGTTTCCGGATCTCAGCCGAGGAGGTCCTGGAACCACACAAAATACACGCATCTTATTACTGTGTTTAGTACTAATGCACGATATGACAAAAAAAAAGGTAAACACGAAGAATTATTGTGATTTTTCCGACATATTTTAACATCTGGAATGGTTTGGGACATGTTCCACTATAGGTACAAACTTGACTCTTATGATCTTTAAGCCACACATGTTTGAGTAATACTTTTATTAGTCTGTCTACATCTCCAAAGCTCAAAATGCTCCGTTCCACCTTGTGATGTCATGAAGCGGTAGTTTCCAAATGATTCTGGTGAAGGTGTGTGGAGTTTAAAAACACAGTGGACCTGACATCACTCAACATGCCTAAGTAAAATCATGCTGAATTCTGCCTTTTTTACATTTTGATAATAAAAAATTGTGATCTTCTCTCAAATGGAGACCTTTCACTTTATTGCAATATATTTATTTCTTGCAGTATTAGTTATTGAATCAGCTAATATTGCAATGTACATATTGTGCAACTCTACTGGTTAAACGTGCAATAGGGTGGCATAATATAGAATTTAAAAAAATGAAATAAAAATGGCGTTCTCCTCATAAAACTAGTTGCAGAACGTTAATTGGAGATGCAACAGAACCCCACCATTGAACCGAGCCCTGGTGAGTCCATTCATTCAGTGTTTATTCAATACACAAGCACATTTACACTGTTCAAAAGCTTTGTCCTACTGCCAGCTTACAGGCCATAGGGTGTTACCATTATATAAGCTCTTATTAAACTGATTACTAACCCTTAAAGCTGCACTATGTAACTTTTCTGGTGAAGGGTCGGGTCTGACACCATGGAAATTTAACTGCTTTGCCCGAAATGTTCCACTGTTCGGCATCAAAACGTGGCTATCTTGCATACTATATTGTAAAAACATTGAAAAACACATTACTCTGAGCAGGACCGCCTCTCCACAGAACTGACCTGTAACTTAGCTTGGCCTCCACAGACATAGACAGAAACCCAGACAGTAGGTTTAATGCCATACTGTGTAATATTCTATCTAGGCAAAGCAATAACATATCCATGGAAACAAGCAACAAAGACTCTCCACCAGACAAAAGTGACTTACTGCACCTTTAATACAGGGTTGTCATTATTAATTAAGTTTTTTTGCACACTAAAATGAAGTTGTTTCAAACAGATTAAAAAAAAAATACTGTGAATAATTTAGTATTTATCAAAGTCTATAGTTTTATTTTTTATTTTATCATTTTGAAATTATACGTAACAAAAACAGAATTTGACAAAACAAAACCCACTCCTTTCATCACACACACAAATAAATAAAATAAAAGTGTCAAGTCAAGTCCATGTTTGTGTTACTTTAATGACGGTTGCAACATTGATGGCAAAGACAAGTACAGTAAAGTAGTAAATACAGGAAAATAAAATAAAATAATAAAATAAAAGTAGGTCACCCCTGTCCCCATAGGGTCAGTGGTGATGGTTCTGTTACTAATTACCAACAGAGGCTTGTGTTGACAACAATGCACTGCAGGAATGCCACAGACGCCGCTCGCTGAAAGCATGAGAAATCAGCCAGACAGCTCCATTCAAATACATGGAAATGAAAAGCAATTGTGTTACTGCAAATGGGATACATGCAAAACACAGAAGAATCACATTTTCAAAGGTGAACCGTGCAACTTTTCGAGTGGATATGTCATTACTTTGCCTGGAATGTTCCATGGTGTGACATTAAACGCATCTATCTAGCACTTATTCATTACGGGTGTGTCTATTGCTCAAAAATACAACAATTCTCTCTGTGAATAGGGTTGCCACTCCACAGATCTGACCCGTAATGTAGCCTGTAGTTGTGTCCCTTTAGACATGTTTAATCTCTACAAGCATGTGACGGACATTCCACCAGAAAAGTTGCACAGTGCACCTTTAACGTTTAGTTTACTGGGATATTTAACTCCGCATGTATTTCTAATGGTGGAATGTTTAGGAGTTACCGTGGAAACACAATGCACACGTTAGCAAACTCACACTTTCAAAAATGTCTTAGGATCCATGTCAGAAAACTCAAGAAAAAGAAAAAAAAATGGATTTAAACAACACATTTTCAGGAGCCTGTGATGAATATGAGATCCTGTTTCGGTGTCTGATTTTCAACAAAAAGATGAGAGAGACTAACTTCAAAACTGTTGGCTAATGCTATCTAGCTTGTGACTATGCTGTAATGTTATTTGAGAAGGAGTTGTTTAACAGCTGTTGTGGATCCAGCTAAATCACTTCTTTCTGGTCAGACTGTGTTGAAATCAAACTCGGATTACAGTCTAACAAAGCCTCAGACAGAGCGTGCCTACTGTTAGCAGGGGAACGCTGACGACATCCGCTGCGAAGTATCAACTGTGAACTGAATTGCGATTTTCAAACATAAATTGCATAATCACAATTCTCACAACACAAGTGGAATCAGAGCAGAGGTAAATAATACAGTGTGATTCATAGACCTGTTTCCTCACAGCATGACCTGACAGGACTTGAGTTGAGCGCAGAATGAATGGACACTATTGTAGACTTTAAACAATGCTCCGTGTGCTCGATCATAACAGGAAATTATAGACGTTTTCTCGACAACCAGTCATTTTTCAAGCCCCATATTAAAAAAGAACTGCCAAAAGGTAATGATTAGGCAGGTGTTTGTGGCAGTAAACCACTTTACCCTCGGATGATCTGGGTCATTGAGAGTACAAAAACACCTACAGACTTAAATTAACCTTAACACCCCTAAATACGCACACTCTCGAGGAGAAAAGCTGCACAATGTTCCACAGTGCAGCATTAAACTTATATATCTCCATGGAGACAAGCGGGCCAAGGTACAGATGAGTTCGGTGGAGAGGCGAGCCCGTCCGCACAAGAATGCATGTTTTTAAAGATCTTCCTGAACAATAAAATCTCCTCTAACGAAACAAAGGCTGAATAGACTTTTTTTTTGTATTAATGTTTTTATTTAGTTTTTTGTACATTATCAAAGCATAACCACAAGCAATATGCCAGTTGTGTACATAAAACAAAACAAAAACAAGAACAGATCAACCTCAGAATTAGAAAATTAAGTTATAGCCATCCAGACATAATTATTTTTTTTCTTTTTCCCCAATATAAATATAAATATATATGTATATGCACAAACATATACATATATACTCACATAAAAATATGAAATGTATCTATATATGTACACATAAACATACATACATATACACATACACATTAAAAAAAAAAAAAAAAAGGTTCACAGAGTAATCTCAGTCATCTTCAGCACCATCCGCCAAGTTTAGATTTCCTATAAAAATTTTAAAAGGATCCCACACATTGTCAAACACTGAATAGACAAAAAAGGTGCCGTACCCTCCACTAGAAAAGTTACACAATGCACTTTTAAAGCTGCAATTTGTAATTTGAATCACCGACCGGGCACTGTTGTATTCTAACACAACAGATCATTCTAAAGCTATTCAGAAAAAGGTTCATTTTTGTCTTGAGAACGTGTTTTTAGTATCATTAACGGCTCAAATCAATATCTAGTTTTGATATGAGCTTATTATATTAAATAATAATAGAATAGAATAATCCAAGCTGCGCCATCTGCACCGTAGACCACAACAAAAAACTCACAAAACACATTCATGCACGCATAGGAAAAGTGGATGAAGTGCCTGGCCCAAAGACACAACAGCACGTACTGGTCGGAAACTGGTTTGTTTATATTATTTGGTTGTATTTAATATTTTACTTGTACACGTCCAAACGTTGTAAATTTGTGCCTATTTGCTGCATTGTATCACTTTCATCTACAACCCTTTAACTTAACCCGTTAACCTTCTAACCTAATTTTAATATGTCAAATGTCAAATCAATTATAAAATGTGACCGGATCAACCACAAATCTTAAAGTCGTCTCAACACAACAATGAGTACAACCTTCGTGTGCTAACATTGACATTAGAGGAGAGATAGAGCGGACAAAACAGAGCAAACAACAGCTTCATTCCTTGCTCAAGGGCACAAAGTCAGGGCGGTGTTAAATTCTTTGAAGTTATTTGCGGTCCTTTGCTCCTTGTTAACCCTGTTGCACTTCTACTTCAAAGAAAAAAAATCTAATACTGTAAATATGATATAGTGTGTGTACTTAAAGGTGTAATATTTTCTGGCGGCGATTCGGCCACTTGCTTGTATCCATGGAGATGTTATCGTTTTGCCTGTAATGTAATGTTCCATAGTATGGCATTAAACACATCTGTCATTTATTCAATTGCAGGGGTTTTATTTAGAAATATATATCGAAATGATTCTTATGGCGAGTCCCTCCACAGATCTGAGCAGCGGCCTCGTGTCATCAGCAACTCGTCTCCAAGGAAACAGATACGTTTAATGCCATACTGTGGAACATTCGTTTGGACACTCCTGATCTAAGGTGTCACTTGATAAGTTTGAGAAAATTGTAAAAAGTGCGAAATGCGTGCGTTTTTCTTGAGAGATGTAAATGTTTTTATAATTTGATATTTTGTGATTTGATTGTTTTGTATTGATTGTGTTTCAGGTTTGCCTTGAAAAAGAAATTCTGAATCTCAATGGGACCTCCTGGTTAAAAACAGTAAAGGTGAAATAAAAATGAAAAAAAATCTCCACCAGAAAGGTTACATATTGGACCTTTAAATTGCAATTTCAGTCAACACAATGAACTGGTTAATAAACAACAAACTTATTTTCAAAACTCCACCAACACAACTATGAATCCATAACTTCCCTCTAGATTCAGCTAAACAAGTCCTTCTTCAATCCAATCCACTTTATTTATGTAGCACATTTCATAAACAGTTTCCAAAGTGCTGCACAAATACAATGATATAATGAGAAAATATACGCTCAGATTTAATAATACTAGTCTTAAAACAATAAAACCAAATAAACTCTTCAAAGCTTTGTATTTGAATCAAACACAAAGCGTATGTGATGTCAGTGTAACACGCCCAGCCTCTGTGTGCCTATAAAAAGACCAGACCAGTAAAACAGTAATCAGGGCCGGGCACAGAGCAGAGGGGCGGGCACTATTTGACCACTGGCAGACAGACAGCATCTGGACTTCAGTTTAACACCACAGCACCCTGGCACCCTCTGTCCTGTCAAAGCACAAAGGAGGGCAAAGGAGAAAAGGCTATTAAGGCAATAAAGAAAGTAGTAATTGTTCTAACCCATATATTTTATTGTAGTTTTGTATAAAATTAACTAAAAATACTGGAGAAAAAGAGCCTGATGACTAATATTAAAAGATAGTACAGATAATTTCATGAACTGAACAAATTTGATTAAAAAAAAATGGTGGATTCAAGTCACTGTACCTGATTTTTAGTCTTTTAAAAACACTTATTTTAAATGGTTTGCAGCAGTTTAAAGTTTCTAGGATGTTTATTCACCAAAATGAGTTTATAAGCACTTTTCACAACTTTCAGAGGCCATACTAATGACAACTGCGCACATCCTGATGCTCTGACAATAAAATCTTTAATAATTAGATGCAGATAGTACACCGTGGACCTCAAGACCTGCTTATACAATATATTTGTAATGGGGCAAACCTCGTTTTGCTCAAATAGATGGGAAAAAAGTTGGTACAAGCCTTTTAAGGTATTACTTTTAAATCAAACAATAGGCCCACACTGTCCAAGAAAAAAAGTCATGTCCGTGAAGCTGTGCAAAATAATAAAAATAGACAACAAAAATGAATACTTTCTATACATAAAATTAGACGAAATTTGATTGAAAAAATAGATTTAAAAAATAAAAAGTTAAACTAAATTAGATTTAGATGCCCAACTTGCACACTGCAAGTAATAAGTAAAAATATGATCTATTTCTAGTGAAGCCGTTTTGGATTTAAACTGCCTTATTGATGTTAAATCCAGCTCCAGTTGCACAGATTTAAACTGACCACTGTGACCAGAGCCCAGGAGGAGTCTCTGCTCTTTCACTTTGACAAAAACCTCCTAAAATAAAACACACAGAAAACACAGATAGGAACGCCAAACTCACTTTTAGAAACTCACTTTTAGAAAACAGAACAGGGTACAACCCACATCCAAAAACACTGTACAAATAACTGCTTGAATGATGTGAATATCTTTCTTTTTCTGAAATCTTTCTCCCAGGGATGTACCGATCTGACAGTGGCTCTGATATCGGTGCCAGTACTGAAAAATGTGCTGGATCAGATATCTGCTTCCAAACATCAGTTCAGCCAGGTCTAAAAAATGATGAAATGAAACGATTTAGCCACTTTCTATGTTAAATAACAGTACACTATGTAGATGTTAATGCTTTGTCAGGAATTTTCCACAGTATGGCATTAAACTGATCTATCTTCTTTGAGATAAGCAGGAGGACACATCAGCCTAAGTTACAGATCAGATTTGTGGAGAGGATACCCTGCTAATATTAGGGTTTTGGTTTTTTACTGTCTTAAAAATGTGAAAAACAACTTTTCATTTTAGGCTTTCTGACTGGTTTTAGTTGTATGTCGACTGAGGAATTCATTCTGCTTTCTCATTGGAAAGCTTGAAAGACAATTTTTATTTATTTTTTATGTAAAATGTTTTTGTAACAGTGAATGAGTGCACATGTTTACGTCATATCTAAGGGAAAAGTTAGTAGGTTATGAAATAGTTCTGAGGAATCCTATCCCGTACAGTCACTTTATGACTAAATGCTTAAACCAATACAGCTGAATGTAGTTAACCCCTATATTTCAATACCTCAGTAATATTTAAGAATAATTTTAAGTTAATTTAAGTCTTTAACCTTCTGGTAAAACAGGTAGAAAATCTAGGACCAACTGTGTGTTTCCTTTTAAACTGTCAACACAGCTGTACAAATCATGAATTCATTGATCTATTGATTTGAAACTTCTGACGTACAGTTGATCCTCTCTTCTTCTTCTTCTTTGTTACCTGATCTGTGAGTGTAACCTGTTTTAATTTGCATATAAATAAAGGAAAAGTCTTTTACATGCACCAACAGCTGTGTCCTGCACCAGAATAATCAGATTACATGGAAATAAAGCAGTCTGTGAAGATTTGGTTAAACCTGCTGCTTCTACGGTTCAGGACAGGGACAGAAAATACATTAAAGGTGCACTCTATATCTATAACTTGCTTGTCACCATGGAGATGTAATGCTTTCCCTGGAATATTCCACAGTATGGGATTAAACTGTGACCATTCGTTGAAAGACAAGTTATGCAAAAATATAAAAGGCAGTATAGAAATAATTTTTCATTTCTTTTTCATTACCAATGTATAACCTCAGATAAGAATGTGCAAATCAAATATTGACTTAACACGTTTAGTAATTTTTCAAAAAGATAATACAAAAACAACTATTTTTTACAACATTTACAATATTTTACAAGGGTCAACACCTTTCTGAGATTGCTTACTTAATTGTCAATTTATTCTAATTCTGCAATTGCTGTTTATATTTACATTTTGTGTAAATTATCCAATCAGAAAATGTAATTAGCTCCTCACTTTGGGTTGCCAGATCCTACAACAAAAAGCAGTTTGCAATAAACCCAAAACACTCTCTGTATGCTCTGATGTGTCTGCAATATGTGACAGCTAATGACATTTACTATTGCTATTTCTGGTATTTATTTTGAATTTATTATTATTACCATTTATATTTTTGCTCTTTGTTGTATTATATTGTGATGTGTGAGCTACTGTGTCCAAATAATTTTCCTTATTAAAGTCAGCAGTGATTGTAATGTTATTAAACCAGTACAGTGCATGTTACAGCAACCAGAAATAATCAAATATTGAGTCACAGTCCATTTCTTTAAAAACGTATATTAAGTACACGCTATGCAGTTATATATATGACTATGTGTTGTCAGTCTGTAATAAAAAGCCGGACTATAGGCCTGCACTTGCTCTGTGTGTGCGTATGGTGTGTTCGTGTCATTACAAGTGTACCCTGAAGATGAGTGTGCAAAGTGTGTTATTATAATCACTACAGGTCCCCATGGAGACGCTGTAATTCCTGTATGTGACAAGGCAGACTACAGGTGTTAAGAGATTATTGTAGTTAAATCAAATTAAAGATTCAACTCAACTCAGCTTTATTTCTAGAGCACTTTAAAGACAACACAGTCGACCAAAGTGCTGTACACAAAACACACAAAAAAATACAAATACAGGTAAAAAGTCAACACTTAAACTGAATTAAAAGCCAAGGAGAAAAAGTGAGCTTTTACGAGGGACTTAAAAACAGGCAGATGCTCTATGTAACTTTTGTGTTGGAGGTTCGTCACCTGCTTGTTTCTATGGATATGTCATTGCTCTGCCTGGAATGTTCCACAGTATGACATTAAACAGCTCCACCTTACATTTATTCAATTACAGGTGGTTTTATAACAAAAAAATATCTAGAAAAACAGGCATTCTGACTGCGGGCGGGGTTGCCTCCCCACAGATCTGACCTGTGACTTGGTCTGGTTTGGTCTCCATGAAGATAGAAAGGTTTAATGCCATACTGTGGAACATTCCAGACCAAGCAAAAACGTCTCCATAGAGAAATGTGACGTACACTCCAGCACTGTTGAGCAAATGTTTTACTTCCTATTCAGTTATTTTACTTCCTATTTAGTTATTATTTTGCCTGGAATTTTCCCCAGTATGGTATTAAACTTCTCTGTTTACACTGAGACAAGCATGAGCACTCCTCAGGCCAAGTTACGGGTCAGATCTGCGGAGACGAAACCCTGTTAACATTAGGCTGCTTTTTTTTTTTTTTTTAAATAGAGTTGATTGGAAATGTTGCAGAGTGTCTTTAGAATAGGGGCATGAAGTGATATCCCTGCAATTCAGTAGTTGATAAAAATAAAATAAAATAAAATAAAATAAAATAAAAGGTGCTGTACCTGATTTACTGTCTTAAAAATGTGAAAAACAGAACAAGTTTATTTTAAAGTTTGTAGTGGTCCAAAATGTTTCCTCATTTACCTTATGCACTCTGCGCTTATAGCTGAGTTTTGCCATCACAGTAATGATAACAACAACAAGCATGCCACCCGCGCACTTCCTGATTCTCGGATATTATTAACGCTTTATAATTAGATGCAGAAGGTACATAGCAGACTTATTTTGACCTCAAGAGCTGCTTATACAATATATCTGTATTAGAGAAAGACAAATGTGCTCAAATACTTAAATGTATTTTCTGCATTTGACCCATTCTGATTGATATTTTGCCGTGACATCATGTTGGGGGTGTTCTACATGTTTCTCTAATGGTGGGATGTTTAGGAGCCGAGGAAGTATGGTGAAACAATGCACACATTAGCAAAAACGTTTTAAGATTGAAATAAAGCTCAAATCAAAGTCTAACAAAGCTTCAGTCAGAGCATGCCTACTGTTAGCGTCACACCCCCAGGGAATATTGGTGACATCAGCCGCAGAGTATCAACTGGCACAATCCTAGTTTTATCTAATGAATCAATTCTTCAAATAACTGAACTGAATCCTGGTTTGAAAATACTGTTAAAACCCCAGCGCTTTATCGTGCCTTAAGCAGGAAAGGCAGAGGGAGATAGCGGTCAGTGGATTTCATGACAGAATGACCAGTGGGATGCCCCCTCTGTGTCTGCTCCTATCACACGTCTGCAGACTTAATGGGTCTTAGTGCTATCAGCCCCATCACAGCCCCACTTCCTGTCAAATGAGCTAAGCACAGAGATTATTTAGCAGGATGTGGAAGTAAGCATTTTGGACAAGAAAAATATATGTTAAAGAGCTACTAAACACCAAAAACACTTTTTTTTTTACTGATTAACTGTGTAAATGGGTTTAAAATATAAGTGTATACCTATCCCTGGCCTTATTTTGGCATTTTAGTGCATATTTGTTAAAAAATCTGACTTTTTGGGTCAAAAGCGGCCTTTTTAGGATCAACTATGGCCACTACATTTGAATTTCCAGGTTGGACAAACAGTCGCCTATACCTCTCTGCGCTCCGTGGCGAAACTCGCGTCACTGCCACCCACTTTGCTGGATTTTTCAAGTTTGGACTGCAGGCGGAGTTAACTCTAGCACAGGCGTTTAGCGGTTCTTTAAGGCAGCTATGTAAAGTTGTCAAAAGTATTGAAAGTCAGATACTAATTGATGCTAAAACTAGTGTTGAAACTAGATACTAATTTGAGCTGTATCAGAACAAGTATAAGAGCACATAGAATAGTACACGCCCATGGACCACTGTGGAACCTACCTGGACGAGGGAAAGTGTCATTTAATGTTGAAAATCACATTCTATTGTCTAAATAAAGAGTGTTTTTGTTGTTTAATCATCACTGTGGTATCAGAATCGGTATTGAGTATTGAGTCTATTCCTTAGAACTGAAATAGAGTTTGAAATTTTAGTATCACTCAGCTGAGATGAGTGAACGCACCAGTAAGTTTACGATAGATGGGGTAAAGGTTAATTATGTAGTGATACCAAAGGACATCACTGACAAACCAAAACAAGATTGAGTCAGCTATATTTTTCTTTTGAGAAATGTTTAATGCCGTACTCTAGTCAAAGCAATAACATTTCCATAGAGATAAACTGTTGGCAGGCCGTTTGTCAGAGAAACTTCATAGTGCACCTTGAGTTTATACTTTTGAATAGAAGATTTAAATATTATTTTTATGTAACTATCCCTCAACTTTTTTCCCTCTATAGAGATATTATTGGTTTGACTGAAACAGGTTACAGAACAGATACCCCGTGCTGTCACTGTAAGAATACATGTTTTTCCAAGGCATTTTTGAGCAAAATACTGAATAAACGCAAGATAGATGAGTTTAATAGCCATCCAAGGAGACGAGCGGACACTCTTCTGA
Organism: Taenioides sp. WSHXM2023; assembly: GCA_029959045.1. Taxonomy (NCBI): domain Eukaryota; kingdom Metazoa; phylum Chordata; class Actinopteri; order Gobiiformes; family Gobiidae; genus Taenioides; species Taenioides sp. WSHXM2023. The sequence goes on from CM057089.1 coordinate 26,819,945, forward strand.
AAAAGTTCCATAGTACATCCTTAAAAGAGACTAATTTGCACTGATTATTTACAACTGCAGTGACCTACTAGTCACACTCTCCCTCTGCTCCTGACACCCAATATCTCATCTCCCAAAGGCCCACCAGCAGCACCCGCCCAGAGGCAGAGCAGATGTCATTAGGCAGCACCCAGAGGAAATCACATGACACCGAATCTGTACCAAGAGGAGATCACATGACACCCAATACGGACGCGGCTGCTGCTCGAGAGGCTGCACCACGACGAGTGAGGCCCGCGAGCCCACAGCTGTCCTCACACCTGTCCACACAGCCTCACACGGACACAGAGAAATTATCATTGACCTCGTGGTGGGAGGGAAATCGCCAAGAGAAAATCACCATGTTTTATTAGAATACTGAATAAATCATTAACGAGGGAGCATTTTATTTCTCTGGGGTATTAACTGCTAACAGATAACATATAGATCACCTTCTTACATTTTATTAGACCTTAAACAAACAAGTCTTACTACTGGTGGCTTGCCAGTCTCCACAGATCTGACCAGTAACTGACCTGCTTGGCTCCATGTGGATAGATATGTTTAATGCCATACTGTGAAACATGGAGACAAGCAAGTGTCAGACCCTCCACCTGAAAATGACACTGTCCGCCTTTAAAAACAAAAAGAAAATGCAGTGTACGGTAATAATCTTTCAAACTAGGATATTAAAAGATAATTCTGCAGATGTTTGTGTAATCAGAGTCCATTTCCTTTTTATGCAATACTTAAACTTCAGCCAAGACATTTACTGGTGTGCAGATTTCTGATGGATTGCAAAAATATCATAATAAGTCTTTTGGCTGGCCTGGAAAAGCCTTGGGGTCCCACCGGAGAAGCTGGAGGAGGTGAGGGAAGTGTGAGTCCCTGCTTTGACTGCTGACCCTGTGACCCTGTCCCGGATAAGAGAAAGAACATAGAGAGGTGCAAAAATATCATCCGATTATCAATAAATCCAGCCCTATAATCATTACATTTTAGGCTGCGTTCACATCTGTACAACATTACAAAAAACAGGACAAACCAGGACTAAACCAGGATCAAACCAAGTCCAAACCAAACGTGAATGAACTTACTTTCAGCTGGACAAATCTTTCAAACTTAAGAATAGTACAATGAAAGACACATTGACTGGATTCAAACAGAAGTGAAACCACAGAGCGAACAGGTCCACCCTTCACAAGTTTCCTTCATTCGGAATAAAAAGAGGAACTCACCACACGGATGTGAAGGAACGCCGTGGCAAACGTTTTTCACCACGCTTCCTCTATAGATGGTAAAGATATAACAATTACTTAAATGCCACTGGACTAAGGTTGTCAGAAGTATCGAAAATCTGATACTAATCGATGCTAAAACTAGTCACAAAACTGGATACTCATCTGAGCAGGTATCAATACTAAAAAGTCACATCCACAGGGCAGAAATGAAGCTTTCCTGAATGTCTTTAGAATGATTTAGAGCCGTATCAGATAGAAATGTTCGTATTAACCCTCTCTACATGATTCTGGGGTTTTTTGCTTTATTTTGTCTGTTAAAAAATCCGATTCCTAATATGGAGCCTGCACTGCGAGCCTCATGTGAGTGGAACCACACGCTGCGTAACGTCACAATCACTTAGTCCACTTCTTTATACGCCCATGGACCTGGATGATTGACGGATTGAACAGATATAAGACCACAAGCTAACATGAAAGAAAGTACTATGATTTAATGTTGAAAATCACATTCTACTGTCTAAATAAAGAGGTGGGATCATTATTAAGTATCATGAAGTATAATGTGTGAATTCACTCTCATATCTCACTCCAAGCCTTCTCTTATCTGCTGTTGTCCACATAAATCCTTAATCATCGCAATAAAATAATTAGTTGAGTAATAAATACAAAATAAACTAAAAAAAACTATGATTGTTTAATAAACTAAACGACTAAAGGACTACACAAAGAAGTTAAAACATCTTTAAACACAAACAAATATGAATAAGCAATAAGAGCACCACGAATGACTTTATTATTAGCGTTATGAAGCTTATGAAGTTTGCATTCATAGTTGCTTCTGCCTCATCCCAGCCTGAGAGCCACAGTTATCCTGCTCCTTCAGTCAGCAGCTTTGTGTCACTCCTCCATTAGACTGTGTGACGTCCGAGCACCATAAAACACATATTTAACAAGTCTATTGTGGTGTGCTACTGCAGACACAAACACACAGTAGTAGTAGGCTTATGTTATGAGTGAATAATGAGGTATAATTCAGCTTCAGCAGTGACGCAGCAGTGGAGCTCAACAGTGACCGCCAGCTCACGTTTCAGAAGTAAATTTTCCATTCATTTTTCCCAAAAATTCTAATATTAAGAGTTCAAAGACATAACCAGCTACGTGCTAACTAATATCCATAACGCAATAGTTTCAAGTCCAAAAAGCACATTTATAAACAGATTTTAGATCAAATTATAGGTCTTGTGGTCATTAGTCACCACTTAGCTGATTAGCCCTGAGCAAACTTTCAAATTTTTAATATATTTTTTGGGAAAGTCTGAGAGAAAAATCAATGAGAAATTTGCTTCCGTAACCGGGGGCTGGGCAGTCACTGCTGATGTACATTATTGCCAACATTTTTAAAGCTGTAGTTGACTTAAGAAATTCTTGGTTGACTAAAGACATGTCCTGTGGATTGATTGGTCAGTTTTGCATGAACTGGTCACTCAGTTCATGCAAAAACTACTATTTATGCAGAAAAAAGTACTGGATTCACTTCCAAATCTTCAGATAATCCACTCCCTACTTTCTACTTTCTGATTTTGTGCATATGAATAAATACTTAAAATCATAATCTCAATAAAATGTTCAGTCGACTAATACAAATTTTGGTCAACTAAAAGACCATGGCCCGATTAATGAACTAAAACGACTAAAGCATTGCAGATCTAACAATATGATGTATCTTTGTATTCTCCACAATCAATCAAGATTTTAGATTAAACTATTTTTAAAAGGGCTGTCAATATTAATGCCCCAATACAAGCATTATACAACAATACTATGGGCTTTTATTCATTGTCAAAACAAAATCTTTAAAGTCTGAACTCTGCTTAGCTGTAGATCTGATCACTAACAGTTTGAAATGACTGCATCTCATTCTCAATTAATTGCACTGTCCTACTCAGTGATTAGAAAAATGTTTGCCCGCTTATCCAAAAGTCAATGGTGCAATTCCTGCTCCACTTCCCCCATTTTTTTGCAAAAGTCAGTGACTGATGGTGGTTGGAGCACAGACCGGCACACTTCTGTCAGTCTACAATTCAAAACCGTTTACCATCACAGAAGAAGAGAAGTGAATAATTATTATAATACATTTTGTTTATAAGCATTTTATTTATAACCTTTCTTAACACCCAAGGACACTTTACAAAGCGTCAATCAAAGTGTCCAGATGAAATAAAATCAAAGGTAAATGCAGTTTTATACTTTTATTAAAGGGTGTAATATGAGATTACACTGTGTTCTTATTTAATGTTGTTTAATCATCACAAACATACCTGGAGTTGTGTTTTGTTTCATTCACTGACATTTAACACACAAACCCTGAATATTTAGGTTGTGTTCTTCTCTCAGACTCAAAACACTCAGTTCCACCTTGTGATGTCATGACATATGTAATACAGGAAGTGCTCCACTGTGTTTTTAAACACTTCCTACACTCACTAGAATCATTTGGATGGTCAATTTCAGCCCTGGAATTGACCATTTCTACTGAACTCAAAGTAAAAGGAGCTGTTAACGTGAAAACTACCGCTTCATGACATCACAAGGTGGAACAGAGCATTTTGAGCTTTGGAAATCTAGACAAACTAATAATAAAGGATTACTCCAACATGTGTGAATGAAACAAAACACAACTCCAGGTATGTTTTTGATAACAGCATTCTAACACGGATAAAAAGCTCACAAGAGTCAATATTGCGTAATATGAAACCTTTAATATTTGTCAGCCCTTTGTTGTAACTTGAACACACTTGAATCACTTAACACTGACACTGAGAGCCAGCTTAAGCACTGACATGCTCTTCTTCTTCTCTCTTAATAACACCGTATATATAGCTCTGTCATATTTGTTTTAGTAAGCACTACAGAAGCAGAGTCGACAATAGACTTCCATGCGCATACTTCCTCCACAGCCCCACACCTGGCCAGTGTCACAGGAACTAAGACCACTCATTTATAACAAATATGAGCCATTCACACTGACTACACAGGAAATGCTCATGTTAGTAACAGTAGATATAGATTCTGTATCCTCACCAGAGAGGAAATGACACTTGAAAACAATGAAGAAATATTAGGTTACATCTGGGGCGTATGCAAACTGGCTAATCAGACTGCAATGCTGCTTCACTTAAAGCTCCTATATTAAACAAAATGGATTCTTGTGAGCTTTAGGTCATGTTATAATGTTGTTAACTTGTCAAAAACATACCCAGAGTAAATTTTGTTTCATTCACACATGTTTAAGTAACTTTTTATTAGTCTGTCTACATCTCCAAAGCTCAAAATGTCATGTAGTGGTAGTTACCAGCAAACTTTATCTTTAGTAGAGACTGACAATTCCAGAGAATCATCCAAATGATTCTAGTGATTCTAGTATGGAGTTTAAAAACACAGTGGAGCACTTCCTGTATTACCACATGACATCACTAGGTGGAACAGAGTGTTTTGAGTTTGAGAGAAGAAGAAGAAGTTTGTGTGTTAAATGTGTGAATGAAACAAAACACAAACCCAGGCATGTTTTGGATGAATAAACATTATAACATAAATCAGAAATGCGCGTAAAATAGGCCCTTTAAGAGCTGCACTGTTCAAGACTCGAGGCTATTCCTAAATGGGACAGACGTGAACTAACCTGGAGCATTAACATTCAGGACATGTGTCTGCCTGCTCCCCTCTGGAATCCCGCTGTCAAGACAAGCCCCCAACATCTCCGATCGCAACTTTCACTGCGCAACTACGCACGTTTTACGCACCGTCTTACCTGTTGATTTTGAGAGCGAACGCGCGTCTCTCCGCTGTGCCAAGAGAAGACATAACTCCAAAAATCCTCCTTACGGTCTCCCCTCCGCTGTCTGTCACGGGCGCGCGGCTCCTGTCATGTCAACATTCATTTGGCGAGTGACGGCGGCGCGGCAGCAGCTTTCCTGGGTGTAAACTTCCGCATTTGATTTGAGCCATCCCCGAGAGAGCTGCGGGGCTGCTCCTGCTTCAGACGGAGCAGAGGGGCAGAGAGCAGAGCGCAGACACCGGCACGAGGCGAGGGAGGGAGGGATAGAGGGAGGGAGGCGTGAGAGAGAGATCAGAGGAGAGAGAGATAGCCCGTGCGCGCTCCCTCGCTGCCAAAAAGTGCACCGAAGCCTTTATTTTTTTTAACGCATCAATGAATACAGCTCCCAGATACAGTGTCAGCATTTAAAGTCGACTCACCGCTTAAATAATTAAATATTAGCAGTGATTTTATATTATTATTATATTTTTATTACTTATTTTTCTTTTATTTTGACTTGTACATATACATTTTTTTTTTTTTTTATAATTATGTCTCATTTGATACATGTCTCTTGCTCTTTTTGCTAAACCATCTATTTTTGTTACTCTCTGTTATTATCTGTATCCAAATAATTTCCCTTGTGGATCAATAAAGTTTGTCTAAGTCTAAGTCTAATATATTAGGCTGTGATTTTAATTAAATAGATTAAAGGGCCAATTTTACCATAGTTTGATTGGTATAAGCTTGCATATTTATTCCCTTATCTTTTGCATGATTTTTTTAAAATGCTGCATCAATGATTACAGCCCCTAGATACAGTTTAACCATTTAAAATCGACTCACTAATTGTATATTTAAATTTCAGTATATCGTAGACCTCCTAACTATCTATTCTAGGTTATTATTTTTTATTGAAAAGAATATTCTGCTATAATTAGTAGTCTGTATATAGGGTCTAGACTAATTGTCATGGCCCACCTATTTAGACCTATTGTTCATCTTATATAATCTTATCATCAGTAAGTAGCCTCCACAGAGACCCTCCAGAAACATTATTATTTCAGTAATAATAATGTTGCAACTCATGTGCATGGTGCTAATGTTCAGTCTATGGTTCAGGGCTGCTGTTATGGTTAGTAGGATGGGGCCCTCTAGTGGTAATTGTGTGCTATCACAACACAACTCACGCTGAAGAAATAAACAAGCTTCTGCGCGCATTTTAACCTCATTTTCTCACCTTGGATCGTTATCAGCATTTTATTCTAGCGCCGTCACAATTTTATCTGTTTTAGTTTGTTGAACTGAACTAATGAAAAAGGCGGAACTAAAGCATTTCGTCTCTTTCATCCACACGGAGCTGCTACAACGTAACACTGTGTATCTCCCATGGTGCAGAGCTAGCAACATTTCTCAGAAGCCTTTAATCCACTCTTTTTTTTATTCCTGGACAATTAAAGTGATTGTTCTGACGTGAAGCAACAACGTCTTGGTGCAGTCGTCGTTAATTTTACAAGTAAGCACGTTAAATAATAAAGTATTTTGATCTGATGTCAGTAAGTGTGTGGGTTTGTACTGCATGTTAGTACAGCTGCTTGATAAAACTTGTACTACGACTTGCACTGTGTAACTTTTCTCGTGGAGGGTTCGCCACCTGCTTGTTTCCATGGAGATGTGTTTCCGTAGCCATTTCCAAAGTTACAGGTCAGATCTGTGGAGAGGCGACTACACTGACAATGAGAGCGCATGTTTTTATGGTATTTTGGGGCAATAAAAATACCTGTGATTTACTTAATGTAAGATAAATACGTTTTATGGCATACTGTGGATCATTTCAGGGCAAACAGTAAAATAGAGTGACCAGATGTCCCTGTTTACCCGGGACAGTCCCAGTTTTGAGCCTCTGTCCCAGCAGAATTCGCTAAAACCACTGATTTGTTCCAGTTTTATGTAAGAAATGTCCCAGTTGTCCCTATTTTTGATCAATTTGTTACCCACCAACAGTAAGGAGGGTGATAGATTGTCATTTATTAAGATAAAACACAGAATACTGTAATTCTGTAATTGAAAATGATACCGACAGAAGTCCCTGAGATTATGAGTAGAGAATGGACAATGTTACGCGCTATTTTCACAATTTTATTTACATCATCCCAACCCGAGTGTGTCCCAGTTTTGAATTTTGGAAATCTGGTCATCTTACAGTAATTACATGGCAGACCCTCTACCTGAAAAGTTGCATAGTTCACCTTTAACTAAATCTAAATGTATTACATTACCTGACGACTAATGCTTTTTATTTATCTTTTTAATTATGTATTGTTACCTTCATTTCCCTTTACAGCACTTTGAAAACTGTCATAAGCTTCTTAAAAATGTTCTGTATTAATAAAATCGATCGGATAGACCGTCAGATTAGCAACTCTTTTAATAATTATTTAGTGCATTTGCGTTTTTTAGGTTGAGTTATGGAAGAAGAGGATGAGTGTCCAGAGCTGGTGCCCATTGACCCAAAGTCTTCCGTCTCTATGGGGCAAATACCTGTGACTATCATCACTGGATATCTAGGTAAAGGACTGAACATAGACAATTATAAGACTGCGATAAATATAGAAGATTCATATAAAAGATTCATATAAATATAAAAGATTCATTGCATTTTTAGCTGTTAATCATGCAAAAACTATTTCAAATGAACATTAGTTTATAAAGTAGCCCTGTCTGAAAGTGCAACGGGTTCTGTACCTTTCAGTTTTTTGGTGTATCAGTACTTGAACAATACCTGGTTGTCGATACTGATACCTGAGCAATACTTTTTCTATATTAATCATTAACAAAACAGAATTATAATGTTCATAAGTTCCATTTAATTTTGTAGTTTTCTTCATTCATTTGTTGTGACAGTTCTTAGTAACTTTCTATACCGCTCTCCTAGACCTCAAACATCAAACTGTCAAATGAAAATCTATTCTAAAATTGATTTTGTAGAAATATTCCCACATGCAAAGCTTCTAAAATTGATTTTGTAGAAATATTCCCACATGCAAAGCTGCAATGTTGTTGTTGGTTTGTACATGCTTGTTCAGTCCACTAGAGGGCAGTATTTTGTTAATTTTCTCAATGACTTTTTCATATTATCTTTCAGGTTTTGATACTAACATAGACTTAGACAAACTTTATTGATCCACAAGGGAAAATTATTTGGACACAGCAGCTCATAAATCACAATATAATATAATAACAAAGAGCAAAAATATAAATGGTAATAACAAATAATTGTAAATAAATAGCAAAAATAGCAAGAGACTGCTGTCAAATAAGACATAATTATATAAATGTATATGTACAAGTAAAAATAAAATATATAAATATAGTAATACACATATATCTCAACTATATACAAGAGGTGGGTAAGGAGAAACAGTGCAAAGATGAAATAATGATTGAAATGACATAGGGTTATCTATTATTTCAGGTTGAGTTTGTGTATGGCAATTTGATGGAAATCTATTTTATGTTTTCTCTGTATCATTAGCATATACACAACATAGATTAATACAATGTTTTCTATTGAAATATTTCAACAACAAATATTTTTTCTCTTCTCAGGTGCTGGAAAAACAACTCTTCTAAACTACATCCTCACAGAACAACACAACAAGAGGATCGCTGTCATACTCAACGAATTTGGAGAGGGTATCGTTTGTTTCCCATGTTCTTTCATATATCCTAATATTTACTTTTCTTCTAATTATCTCTCAGACTTATTCAAACCTTTTTCTTAAGCCTATATGAATATCGATAACCAAAAGTTGCTGTTCTTACTCTGGCCTGTAGGTAGCGCCCTTGAGAAGTCTCTTGCAGTGAGCCAAGCAGGAGAGTTGTATGAAGAGTGGCTGGAGCTGAGGAATGGCTGCCTTTGCTGCTCTGTCAAGTATGCAGATATATATATTTTTTATGTTAAACCTGATTAATTAACCTGTAAACTTATTTATTATTTGTAACACTATATTATTATGCACACAATATTGCTAATTTTGCTGAGATTGGCTGTATTGTAGTAGCTTGTTGCTTTTATGTTTCAGGGACAATGGACTCAAAGCCATTGAAAACCTGATGGAGAAGAAGGGAAAGTTTGACTACATTTTGTTAGAAACCACTGGACTTGCTGATCCAGGTAAAGTGATGCCAAATTAACCAGATTATTTAGAAGTCCTTAAATATTCCACGTCCATAGTATGCTTACACATCCTCTTATAATACAATTATTTTGAAATTATCTATGTAACATTAATTAGAGCCGGCAATAGCTGGAACATGTGCTCCTAACGTGTTTTCATATGTCAGGTAATGTAATTCTCCATATTACCTTTTAATAAATCAAATTAGATGTGAAAAATTGTGACTAATGGACCCTTAAAAGTGTATTGTGTAACTTTTCTGGTGTAGATTCTGCCATCTGCTTGTCTCCATGGTGACGTTATTATGTTATTATGTTATTCTGGCATTAAACAAAAACATCATGGGCTTATTCAGTTCGGTTTGTTTTTATTTTTATTTCTCAAACCTACCACAAAACATGCATTATTACTGTGAGTGGGTCGACTTCTCTGATGATGTGGCCTGCTTGTCTCCATGGAGATAGTTAAATTAAATGCCATAGTGTAGAACAGTTCAGGAAAAAAAACAACAGCAGAAAAGTTACACAGTGCACCTTTACTAAATTAATAGAAATAATCTCTTGACTAGATTGGCAGATAAAAAAAAATAGTCACAGTAACTGGTCAAAGTCTAAAATAATTGTTAATTTTGGCTAATTTAATCTAATCAGTCAGTATTTCCAGGCTGTAAAATAGTGAAACCTTAAATTTTTAATGGTCTAAATTTGCTTGTTTTAACACTTGCACACACTTTCCTTTATAAAAAACGTGGACTGCGGGGTGTCAGCAGCTGTGCATTCACTTGTGTGTGGGCTCCTCAGACACCTCCAGGCCACACACAGCACACACATGCCACAAGGTTTATTTGTATTCAACAGGGCTGCAGCACAAACTGTTTATTTTAACGTGCATGAAAACACTTTAAAAAAAAACCCCACTAGGACAAGCTTTGGTACATTTATTGCTGGGTATTGGATGACTTCACAGCATTCTGCCTATTCAGTTTAGAATGATGAAAGGTTAGGACTGTTGCCATAGCGATTGACAATTAAACAAAAAACAAATATTATGTCTTTTGAATTGTAAAAAGTCCTCAAAATGGATCAGCAGGTTTGTGGATTTTTCAGTGGGTTATTTTTAAATAAAATGCAGTGCAATTAATTCTTTCTGCATGTCTGGTAGTCTGACATTAACATTATGCCATCTGCAAATACCAAAATATTTTATAGCTTTTTATATAAACATTTTCAAACTTTGAACTTTAGAGCTCTACAAACATGTTTTAAAATCTTTTGTATTTGTTAAGAAATTCATACCTTTCTCAAATTGAACAAATTTAAAATATGTTTTCTTCACTAAATATGGATTTAGATGAAAAACAATTAAAACAAATGTTGATTTATACAAATGTTTAATATTTGTCTCATGTCTCTTATGCTGGAAACATGTTTTTAGGGGATTTTATGGTCTTTTCGCTCTCTCCTCCACAGTAATTTATCAGTTTGCAGTGTTTTTTTTTACTTTTATGTGCAAATAAAATCAAATCGAATCTAAATTTAAAAACACAAGTGACAACAATCATCATTCAGCCCTACTTTAGCCCCCAACACATTTAAACGCTCCTGTCACGTCATTGGCTGAGATGGTCTTGTTATTGATGTGGACAGCGCTGTCATTGGTGCAGACAGAGCCGTCAATCATAAACACTCCACTGGGAATCACCCTTTTCTCTCAGGTCTGGGTTGGATGAGTTTTGTGAAACATGCCAATCAAAAACAAGGTTTCCATTACACCGCTATCAAATATTTACAAAGCTTTCTTATTCTGTCTGTGCAGTTTGACCAAGGAGGATTTGGTGAACACGCTGTGGCCAGTGCTCCAACATGGCCTCATATAATAACCATGTTCACAAAGAAATGGAAACTAACCACATGTACCAGAGATAAACAATTCAAAACTGCACATATTTCTTTTATCTTCTCCACAGGGCGACAAAAGCAGGATCTGTGTTTGAAAATAGCACAGAAAACCGCAGTGGACAAAAATACTTTCAAAGCTTTAAACAGTATACCGCAATGTTGATCCTTAGTACCGATCTTGAAAATATCAGTTTCATTTTTCCTGTTTTATTCAATTTTCTCTGAGTTAAACAAGTATGGCTTTATTATTACGGCTGAACATAGAGCAGATTATCTTAAAGGTCCTATATTACGCAAAATGAGTCTCGTTTGAATTTTGTTACCTCCTCCGAATCCGAATCCGTACCTGGAGTTGTGTTTTGTTTTGTTTCCTTCACACATGTTTGAGTAACCCTGCATTATTAGGCTGTCCACATTTCCTTCACTCAAAATGCTCTGTTCCACCCTGTGATGTCACAAAGGGGTAGTTTTCAAGTTAACTGCTAGCTTTTGTTGAGTAGAGATGGGAAATTCCAGGGTTGAAATGAATATCGTGAATGTGTATGGAGTTTAAAAACACAGTGGAGCACTTCCTGTATTACCACATGACATCACAAAGAGTGTTTTCAGTTTGAGAGAAGAATACAGCCCAAAGACCAAAAGGCAATCTATTGTTTTATTTCTTTTGGATTCAAATCTGATTATTGGTGTTTATATATATATTTTTTACTTTCTGTGTAAACCTCGTTCGTGTTCGGTCTCAGTACTTCTTGTCACGTCACAAATATTTGTAGTATTTTCTTGAGAAACTTTCAGATAAGCTGTTAAATCTGTAAGAATTAACCCGTAAACCATCACACACCTAACTTAAAGAGATGAAGAAAACCGACACCTCGATAATGGCCTCTGATTTCAAAGTGCTTTTTGAATGAAGTTGTAAAGGCGCCACTGAGAGGTCATTAAAGTACTTCAATTTAACTTTTAGAAGTAGGTGTCTAAAGTAGTATCTCTGTAACACTGAGCTAAAGTGGTGTCGAAGAACTGATTTCCTGAAATACTAATTAGCTTGTGGGAGAACAGATGCAGTTGTATTAAAAAGCACGGTTTTGTTTTCCACAATTGAATCGTAATTTGCTATAACTCAAGTCAACCTAAATTAAGTTAAAATGTTTTTCTCAGGTTTATTTGACCAGTGGGTGCTGTAAAGATTTCATGGTCTCAAGTTGACTATAATTTCGGATAAATTGGAAAGTGCCCACATTATATAATCAGTAGCTTTAAGTAAGTAGTAAGTAAACTTTAATTGTTCAACACTTTTATTTATAATGCACACATGGTTCAGTTGTTACTCAGTTTTCTTGCCTTTTCTTGATTTCACAAACGTCCCTCCTTCTTTTCTTGCAGGAGCTGTGGCCTCCATGTTCTGGGTGGATGCTGAGCTCGGCAGTGACATTTATTTAGACGGTAAGACTAATTTCTGAACATGTCTGAAATGCTGTTCATTGGTATTAAACGGGTTTGCATTAAGTTTCTCTAAAGCTGTACGAAGAATAGAGATATAAAGTTAGGCTCTAGGCTGCGGTAAATCATTAAGTTCACAATATGAAATTTAAATGCTTACATTTGTTGTTAGAAAATAATGTACTGTGCATGGCAATGCTGTACTCTGTAAGAATCATCCGTAATGTGACTTGCAAATGAATTAATTCAGTATATTTATTCTGTTAAACAAAACCTACTAGAGGAATGGTGATCTAGAAGACGATGTGAATGAAATTGAATGAAGGATTACACTGCTGTAGGGTCAGGGCGTTAATACTTGTAAATGTTTATGTTTCTTCGCACATTAAAGAAGGCATATTGTGCTCGTGTCTGCTGTATAGTTATAATCTATGTTCATTATGTTATAATTTGGACATTTTAAATCAGTATTCTTCAGACGTCGCTGTAAACATCGCAGCAAAAAGTCGTCAACTCTGATGGATAACTGTGCATCATACTAGTGAGCAGCTGATTTTTTAAATTTCATTTGTACCATTTGTACAAAAATGGCTACGTGATGCTGCCAAATCTTATGTGTATCAAGAAAATAAAATTAGAGATCAAAGTAAGTAGTTCCCGTTTTGAATTGCTCGTCAATATGGCGTCTTGAAAATAAGTGATTAAAGATTGCTCAAACATGCATGAATCACTCCAAATACAGCTTTGGGTGAGTAAATGGTGACGGGAAACAATTATAACATGTTTAAAAGCTCTAAAATGTCGATTTTTTATCGTAACGGTCTGCTTTGATCATAACATTAACATTCTCCATTGTGACATCTCTAATCACAAATAATCCGGTTAATTCCACATGTTCTGTTTTCTTGTCCTGCCCCAGAGCGGTCTTCATTTGCAGACTTGACATCTTGTTTTGTGCTGTAGTAAATACTCAGCTGTCCTCTTTGTTGTTACAGGCCGGTGCTGAGTAAGCATAGTCTCAAAATAACCCTGAGAAAGTGGTCCAAACAAATCCAAACTGAAAAACATGTGTCCAAAATGCCTCCCTCACAATTTCACTCATCTTCTGTTTTCTCTAGGCATCGTGACAGTCATTGATGCCAAGTACGGACTACAGGTCAGAGTTCAGTTGTGTTTATTGATATATTTTGTTGTAGTTTTCGATGTAATATGTTGAAGAAAAGGTGTTTGGTAAATGCAGCGTTTTCTGATTTATGTTATAATGTTGTTTCCTCATCATAAACATACCCGGTGTTGTGTTTTTTTTCATTCACACATGTTTAACACACAAATCCTGCACATTTACGGAACGGAAAACACTCTGCTCCACCTTCTGAGGTCATGTGGTAATACGGGAAGTGCCCCACTGTGATTTTAAACTCCATTTATCTTCACTATAATCATCTGGATGGTTTCAGCCCTGGAATTGCCAATCTCTGCTAAACAAAACGGAAAAGATAGCTGTTAACTCAAAAACTACAGCTTCATGACATCACAAGGTGGAACAGAACATTTTGAGCTTTGAACACGTAGACAGACAAATAATAAAATATTACTCTAACATGTGTGAATGAAAGAAAACACAACTCGTAACAACATTATAACATGGCTTAAAGCTTGCCAGAGTTATTTTTTGCGTAAAATAGGACCTTTAAGACGAGAATCACAAGAAACATGCGATTGCAGATTCGTTATTATATTATTAATAAGTCTTAACTAAAACTGAAAATATTTTGCCAAATGCCTTCATCTTAAAATTTAAATTAGTCACCAAAATTAAGACATTGCATTTCTACTGTTACTTTATGTGTCTAAACTAACATCTTGCCCGTATTGCCCTAATAACGGTGCTGCAAATTGCTAATTAACTTCCCAAGTTTCCAGCTCAAATTATTGTCACGTACTTCACAAATCATCAGTAGTATTTTCTTGCGAGAATTCAAAATCAGATGTTAAATCTGCAGGCGTTTGAATGGTTTTGAAATGCTGCTAACCCCGTTTGAAGGTAACATGACAAATGACGCCTTTATAATGAGCCCCGCGTTGATCTGTTGAACTGGTGAGACAGAAGGCCGGCCGTAGTGGCACATTGTGAAAGGGTAATTGATACGTGAGATGTGTTTTATAATAGGACTGTCACATCCACTCATATCTTCCTGTTTTTCCTTCTGACTTCTATCCCATCTGATTGTGCTGTGTTGACGCGATTATGCAGCTATAAAGCAGCGTCATTTTAATATTATTTCACGACAGGAAGAGCGTAGTAAAACAAATGTTCCTAGCTTTAAGATAGTTGAAGCTGATAGTGAAAAAGAAGCATGGAGATTTTATTATATATAAAGCCCCATCGCTTAACTTAAAAAAAAAAAACAAAAAAAAAACATAAATAAAAACGTTTAATTATTCATGTTTTCAAGTTTTATGTAGTAAAGACAGTACCAAAAGAAATACAAAACTTTGGTAACTGTTCAATTACAATAGGGATCCACTGCGTAACTTTTACGCAAAAAATAGACACTTTTTAAATTTGATGCGTCCTTACTGTGATTGAGCTTGCATCTCCACAAACCTGACTCTTATTTGCCCTGGATTCTTATTATGCTGGAAATGTTGTTCCATTGTCTGTAATATTCCACAGTATGGCATAAAACTTATTTAACGCCATGGTTTTAACTTTGTATTTGCATGAAATCATGTACGAACTTTGGGTGTTCAGACGTTCTGTTAAATTCTTCTGAGTTAAATTCTAAATTCTGCATTTTGAACTCAATAATGATCATTTGGAAATATGAATCATTTAAGTGCGTTTGTCCATCCCGTTGGTTGTTAATCAATTTTGAATATGAACTCCTTTTCTTTTTTTTTCTTTTTTTTTTCCAAACAGCAATTATCAGAAGAGAAACCTGAAGGACTTGTCAATGAAGCTGCCAGGTACACAACTCATGTTTGCCTGTCTAGTGTCCGTCTCTTCTGTGTGTGTGTATTAGGGTTGTCAAAAGTATTGAAAATCGGACACTAATCAATACTAAAACTAAAAATGAAACTGAGCTAAATTATTCCCTGATTGTGGGAAAGATGGACTGGAGTGTGTAGTGTTGTGTTTTAATTTTAGTTTTTCCTTGAGTGATGCAGAAAAGAGGGAGCCACTGTCTGTCTGACCCATTCACAGGACAGAAATGAATCTTTCCTGAATAGTTTTAGAATGATCTAGCGCACATGTGTCAAACTCAAGGCCCGGGGGCCAGATGTGGCCCGCCATGTCATTTTATGTGGCCCGCGAGAGCTTAAAAGTTTTGAGTGTCTAAATGTTTGCAGGTCTTATGTGTGTATGCAGACAAATTGTTGTCATCAAACCATCAGTTGGATGCAAGGCTGTGTGCAGCCTTTTTTTGTAAAATGCTACATGTGTCATACATGTTCTTTGCAGCTCAGTTTTATGTTATTTTTCTTTATTCACTTGGACAGTTTGATCCTTCATTAATGGAGTTATGTGGGTTTTCATAAGCTGACAAAATTTAAAAGGATTTATGTTAGAGCAACAAGCAAACATATGTTTTCTATGCAACTGTAATTGTCACTTGAATAAGTTATAATAAATAATGAGTTATTTAACATTAAGGAGTAGTTACATTTATTTTACATTACATTCGATTACATTTAGTTACATTTATAAGTTACATCTGGCCCTTTAAGGACAGCCATTATCCTGATGTGGCCCTCGGTGAAAATGAGTTTGACACCCCTGATCTAGCACATTAGAACAATTATAAGAGCACATAGACGAGTATACGCCCCTGGACCACTGAGGGATTACACAGATATAAGACCACATGGGAATATTAAAGAAAATACTACAATTTAATGTTAAACGTCACATTCTATTGTCTAAAGAAAGGATTTTTTTTATTGGCAATCAGTACTGAGTATCAAGTCTATTCCTCAATGTTGCAATAGAGTTTGAAATGTTAGTATTGTGACAAGATGTGTGTTTTGTGTGTGTTTATATGTGTGTGTGCCGCTAACAGCTGTGTAAAATGGGTGCAGCAGAACAAACAGTCTCATGTAAAAAGACCCTGTGCGTTGTCTTCCTCCATGTTTGTGTTTTCACCTCCAAACCAAACACAGCTCAGTCATGATAGTGTGTGGCATGCTCGTCCTTCCACTGCCACCCACATGCACGGTTAGGCAAACTGCTGTGTTATTGTGTAAACGTGGTACACAAATATTGTTTTGTCTTTTTTTTTTTTTTGTCGTCTGCTCACTCCTTAAGATGTATGGTTTTGTTTTAACAGGCAAATAGCTCTGGCTGATATGACTATTATCAACAAGACAGATTTGGTGAAAGACCAAGAACTAGCTCAGCTCAAAGATACTGTAAGGTAAATGTCATACGATATTTAAAGATCCTATATTACACAAAACTGATTATTATGAACTTAAAGCAAAGTTAGAATGTTGTTACAGCTACAATATTAGTCTGTCTATATCAATATCTATGTGATGTCATGTAGTGGTAGCTTTCATGTTAACAACTACAACTTTTTACACGGCAATTCCAGGGCTAAAAGTGTCAAAAAATATTCTAGTGAAAGTGTATGAAGTTTAAAAACGCAGTGGTGCACTTTCTGTTTTCAGTTTGACAGTACACAGCCTAAATACGCAGGGTTTGTGTGTTAAACATGTGTGAATGAAACAAAACACAACTCCAGGTGTGTTTGTGATGAAGAAACATTATAACATAGATCAGATAATAGTGTAATATGGGCTCTTTATTTATTTAGGTTGCTCGATTGAGAACCAGTTTTCATTTACAGCAAAGACTTGGTTAAAAGGCAGCAGCATAAGCATTGAAAATGACAAATATTTCCTCATGTAACATCAGTAATAAAACATATACAATTCTAATAATCAAATCCCTTATTGACTGGTTTCTCTATTAGTACTTTTTATTACTATTTTCGAACAAAATGTGTATTGTGGATAGTCAAGTAAAAAGTAATGTTTGGAACTGTCACAAACTTGACGATAACAGTTATGAATTGAAGCACATGAACGCACAAATTTTCCCATTTTTTTGTTCTTATGATATGTTTGTACACCTTCAGGTCCATCAATGGTCTGGTGAAGATTTTGGAAACGCAGCGATCGAGGTAACGAGGTGTAAACTCCGGACTGCTTTGAGTAGGCCTAAGTCCGAGCATCTGTTTGTGCTCTACCTTAGATCTCTGTATCAAAGTTGTTTAGTCGTGACACCCTTACCCCCTCTCTCTCTTTCTCTCTCTCCATGTCCCCCTCTCCCCCTCTGAGCAAACACTAAACGTTCAACAGTGTCCGATTACCCACGAGTCTTTGCTGTCTGACCCCAGCGCTCTATTGCATAAGTGTAAACGTGTGTGGTAGAATTGTAGCATCTGTTTAGCAGAGAATGACAATCAGGATCAGTGAATCTCAGTATTTTTATTCAGCTCAAAATACTGTTTGGCTGATATTTTGCCCTTTTTAGCGCATCAGTTTAAATCACCATCACAGGCCAGTATTTAGTTTTCTCCAACCAGCTGCCTAAAGAATCCACACAAAGCTTCATTTAAAAACTTATAGTAAGTGAGAAAAGACAACTGCACAAAATATGACTGCTCGGCTTTCTCATAGGTTTAAAAGGGCCGTTGGTGAGTTTGTATAAATTTAAATAACAGAATTTGGGGAAAATAATCCAAATCGGCTCCACATATTGGCCCAAAAATATCAGCAGATCTTATCAACAATCGGTTTCTCTGGATTCTAAACAATCGATATCAACACTGACGTATTGTTTGATCTCTAGAAATGAAATACATTTTTCTTGTGATTGCAAGTATTGCTTCAGTCAACAAAAAAAATGTGTAGGCCTGCTTAAAAAAAGAATAATAGTGAAACAATCTTCATAAATTATGGAGAATACCTAAATACTTTATTTAAAAAAACTTCAGGCAACTTTATTGTTACAGATTTGTAGATGAGTACATGTTCGTGGCAACTTGATTGGAATTAGGGCTGAAATTACAACATCTGTCTACATCACTAAAGCTCGAAATGCTCCGTTCCACTTTGTGATGTCATGAAGAGGTAGTTTTCAAGTTAAGAGCTACATTTTACCTTTAGTTCAGTAGAGATTGTCAATTCCAGGGCTGAAATTAACAGAATGATTCTAGTGAAGGTCTATGGAGTTTAAAAACACAGTGGAGCACTTGTATTATCACATGACATCACAAGGTGGAATCGAGTGTTTTACGTTTGAGAGAAGAACACGGCCTAATTATGCAGGTTTTGTGTGTTAAACGTGTGGATGAAACAAAACACAACTCCAGGTGTGTTTTTGATGAAGAAATAACATTATAACAGATCAGAAAATGGCGTAATATGGGCCCTTGGAGGAATGCCATCTGACTATTTATTGTGTTAAATAACAGGATTAAAAGGGTGTCTTGTTTATGTTCATGAAATTAATATTGTCCAAGAGTGGTCTGGATTTGCCCTCAAAAGCTGTTGTTATCAGTTGGGACTCAGCAGGGTCCAGACCAGGGTCCAGACCAGATCGCACATGAAAGAGGACGTGCAGAGAGAGGTTAATCACAAAAACATTCCCACAGCCTGCTCCCGATGGGTCTGAACTCAGCGCTGGTGTGGCTGAGTTGAAAGAGTTAGAAGGTCTATTTTTGTCCCTTCAATAAGTCAGTTGGGATTGCTTTATAGTTTAAGGACCACATATTAACTAAGCAAACTACACGTGTTAGCCAGTGGTTATTCAGGTGTTTATAGAGCGCTTAATGATGAAGAGTATAGTTAAAGGTCCGATATTACGCAAAATTGAGCTTTAAGCCATGTTAGAATGCTGTTACTTCCTCAAAAACATACCTGGAATTGTGTTTTGTTTCATTCACACATGTTTGAGTAATCTTTTATTATTTATCCGTCTACATTTCTAAAACTCAGCAGTAGTGAAGCGGTAGTTTTCAAGTTAACAGCTACTTTTTACCTTTAGTTCAGTAGAGATTGGCGATTCAAGGGCTGAAATTATCCTAGTGAAGGTGTGTGGAGTTAAAAAACACAGTGGAGCTCTTCCTTTCCTGTATTACCACATGACATCACAAGGTGGAACAGAGTGTTTTCATTTTGGGAGAAGAACACAGCCCAAATATGTAGGACTTGTGCGTTAAACTGTGAATGAAACACAACTCCAGGTGTGTTTTTGATGAGGAAACAACATTATACCAGATTAGAAAAAAGTGTAACGTGGGCCCTTTAATGTGTACTTTATAAACACAATAGCAAAGGTGTAATTAACTACTTAGTATGCATGTTACTTCTCGTTAACCATTAATATATGATCCATAATCTAAACTGTTCCCATTCGTCTAAACCTGAAGTGTTGCCGCTGTGTGTTGCAGGGTGGACCTCGCTGAAGTCCTCGACCTACATTCTTTTGACAGTGAGAATGCTGCAAAGTGAGTTGATTTTTAATTTAAAAATACATTTAAAAGTACATATTCTCCTTTATATTAAATTGTAAAGATATATTTCATGTTCTTCCAAGCTCAAATGCAGATTTTAAAGAGCAGTGTTGATAAACTCATGACAAACTAGCCCTGAATCTACACAAATTTTCATACTTAATTACTGAAAGTACTGGACTGGAACACAACTAGCTCTTTTTTTTTATACTGGCATATAATAACACTATTTGGTTGATTGATCATTAATTGCTGGAATAACTTTACATATCTAATAACGAACCTACTGTGAACTTAAACAGGCTTTACTGATAGAATTTACTATAATATGGTACAAAACTAATTTAAAATGTATTTATTGATAAATAGATCAATAAATGAATATATATAAATGAATATATACATTCTTATTCAGTCGTCAAGATTAGACTTTGACTTAGACAAACTTTATTGATCCACAAGGGAAATTATTTGGACACAGTAGCTCAAGAATCACAATATAATACAATAAAAGAGAGTAACAAAATAGATGGTATAGCAAAAAAGATGGCAAGAGACAGGTGTTACATGAGACTTAATTATAAAAATAAATGTATATGTACAAGTCAAAATAAAATAGAAAAATAAGTAATAAACTATAAAATAAACTATAAAATCACAGCTATATACAAGTGCAAATACTATGCTGATTGACAGGGCATAAGGTTATCCGCTACTTAAGATTAAGTTGTTGTACAGTTGTAGGGAGTATTATCTGTTACATAGGGTGAGTTGTTGTACAGTTGTAGGGAGTATTATAGTGTGAATGTAGTCCTGTATCTCTCACTGTTTGAGCGGAGCTGTAGGAGCCTGTTGAAGAATGAGCTCCTCTGTCCTTCTGCAGATTCTGCTTCAAAATGTACCCTCATTTACATATTTCTTATTACAGATAATTAACCTAAATATAACATAAGTCATAACTTTTCTGACAACAACTACAGCTGTACAATTGTGGATTGCTGTTTAAATCCATTGTAAAGTATCTTCATAAAGCAAAAACGGAAGACTCCAAAAGAGCCACTAAAACTTGTATGCCCCTATAATTCAGCTGTCAATGTTTTTTATGTTTTTAAAATCATTATTAATAAAAAATAATAATTTCACATCTGCACATTTAACCTTACATCTGTTTATAGTAAGACTTTGTTGTACATTAATGGCCAATTTCCCCTGAATCCTCTTGGTCCGATTGTCTTCATGCTAAACCTCCAGTGTAGTGCAAATGTAAGTCTAGCTTGAGTACACCAGGCTCTATGCTACTACAGAGCTACGCCTTTTGTGTGCTCCTCTGTTGTGTGTACCCAATAGTCTTTGATACTGTTGCTCCTTCTTCTCCTCTCTAATTAACAGACTCTTTCTCTCGCCCGGTAGCACCCTAGGGTGGCCATCATATTGTTTGCGGTGTAGAAAGTTACCTCATGAATGCACTCAATGTTCATCCTTCATGTGAATAGTGTTAAAGCTCTCTTAACATGGACCCGGGTCAGTGTATGTATGCAACCAGGTGCGGAGGATTAAAGCCGTGTGTGTCCATTGGCCCCCACTGTGGCCCCTCTTGTTCTGACAGATAGTCTCTTTCCCCCTGCCTTTGAGAACCGGGGCCCCTCCTCCTCTGGGACCCTCGCTGGCTGTTTGAAGCGGACCCCCACAGCTCCGCCTGTGTGGTACAAACAGCAAAGGGATGGGGCCAGATCTCGTGACACAACATCTCAATCTGGTTTGACTAGCTGGCCATTCAAATAAGCGTGGAGAATTAGGGGAGGAAGATTAGCTGTAACTGAATAGAAATTTTCAATGCACTACGCTATTTTCTGACCTACTTTGTTATAATGTTGTTTTCTCGTCACAAACATACCTGGAGTTGTGTTTTGTTTCATTCACACATGTTTAACACGCAACACACCCTGCATTTTAGGCTCTGTTCTTCTCTCAAACAGAACACACCTTCACTAGAATCATTTGGATAATTTCAGCCCTGGAATTGCCAATTTCTACTGAACAAAATGTAAAAAGGAGCTGTTAACTTGCGCCACATGATATTTTAAGCTTTAGGGATGCAAACAAACAAAACAAAACACAACGCTGCGTATGTTTTTGATGAGATAACAGCATTATAACAAGGCTTAAACCTCACAAGAATTCATTTTGTGTAATATAGGACCTTAAAAGATGCACTATGTAATTTTTTGTGGCGGGTCCACTAGTTTATGACATTACACTTATCTATCTCCAGGTCAGATCTATAGTGAGGCAAGCCTGGTCAGTATGAATAGGGCTTAAGAATGCATGTTTTTCAAGACATTTTTTAGCAGTCAAAACATCTGCAATCTAATCTCATTACAATTCTGTTTTTTTATTATTTTAAAATACTTTTTATTTAGCACAACTTGTCAAATTACAGGGACCACCTACCACCTCTGTTTGCTTCTATTTTACTTGTACAAATACAAATTATTAGTGTCCTGCTACGCTTTCACTTATTTAATATATACTTCTACTATACTTATTTAGTTTATTACTGTTTTATTATTATAGATATTATTATTAGGACAAGTAGTTTCTCAAGTTTCGTTGCAGGTTTATAAACAAAATTCAGCTGGCTAAAGTGGCTACTGGGGACGATTGTATTGTATTATTAGCCAGTAATCTGTATCTGTATCAGTATTTGGCTCGTCCTGGACACCACATTGAGTTTTGAGGTCAGGGCAGGACGAGGAGACGAGGGGGGAAAGAAGGAGGAGGAGACGGGGTTGTTTGGGGGTCCCAGCGTGAGGTTTGTGGGCTTTAATTGCCGTTTCTAAAGCTTTCCATTCAGGGGCTCCTCATTAAGCATTGATACGCACCGTCGTATATTACACTTTAAATCGCAACAAACACTTCATTCATTTACCATATAACTTCATACATAACAGTTCTATGCTTTTTAGTCTTTTGTTTTGTATAAAATATAACAGTAATATATTTTTAAACTCTAAAAGTGAGTAGTAAAATAATAATAATAATAATAATAATAATAATAATAATAATAATAATAATAATAATAATAATAATAATAATGGTGAAATTCCTATAATTAACTTCAAACAACAAGATGCAAAATTACTATAGATATTACTATTATCATAGAAAATGTAATGGTTATGGTAATTATAGAAAATAATGAATTCTTTTTTTTATTAAAACTTAAAATTAATTATAAATTAATTAAAATTTTACATGTATCCTTAACAATATTGCACCTGTTATACCTGAGTATAGTAGTATCCATATTTCAGAAATGTCTCAATAGTCTTTGACCTTACTATTATACATGTTCCAAAACAAACAATTGCCCATTAATTGTTATCAAAATGTGTTTAACTTTATTTTAATTGTAATAACTATTTATTAAAGCATCACTTGTATATATGTGCCAGTCTAAACCAGTTAAAAAATGATCTTGATTTCTGTAGGCATGATTAATCATTGCATTTCGCATTTTATATAGCGCCTTTCAAGACAAGTGTTTTACAGTTCATTGTTCATTCACTCCACACTTGCCCTGGGGCAGACTGACAATGATGATGAAGAGGAATGAGCTATTTTAATATTGTTCTTTTATGTTTTTATGTACATTTAATTAGTTGGATTATGCAAACTGACCTAGAGAACCTAGAGATTCTTATAGTCAGACCTGTATTTTTGCCGTACCTTGTTTTGGTTGCACTCCTTCCTCAGAAGTGTCACATGATGTTGTTGTGATGTGTCTGTCAGCTGATGTCCTCCCACTTAAAATCATAACGTGAAGAGCTAATGAACCTAATGGGACTGAGCTGTTTACAGTATTTCCTTTACATGATCTGAATAGAACGAATAATAACTTGGCTGGAGTCAAATCATTTTGAGTTTGTATAGGAGTCGATGAACAAAATTCACAGACTCAGAACTTGTTTTGGCGATATGATGCAAGGAAAGGAAATAGCCTTTGTGTTGAAACACAATCTCACCATCGCCCAAAGTAGGTAGAATCTGTGTAAGATCTACTTCTACTTAAAATTGACACAAAAAAGGCTTAAATTGGTTGTCTAAGGGGTATTCAAACTTAACTTTATTCCCTGTCTCCCCCAGTCTGTCTGAGAAACTGCAGCTCATGAGATCATCCCATCCTCATCTGGATAAGGTATATTCTCCTCTCCATCTCTCCTTCTCCTTCTCTCCTCCTCTGTCCTCTTCTCCTCCTCTCCTCGTCACATCTTCTCTGTGATTGCATGATTTCTACAGATATGCCTGTTATATTCAACTCAATCTTTATTAAGAACAAATAATATCTGGTTCATAGTTCCTCCTCTGTCCTCCTCTGTCCATCTCTCCTCCTCTGTCTTCCTCACTTCTCCTCCTCTCCTCCTCTGTTCTCTTTGTTTTGCGTTTTGTTTGCTAATGTATTCCAACACATCATTTCCTCTGGCCTAAAGAGCTTGTCTTTACCAGAGGCCGTGTCCCCCCGGGCTGTGTCACAGAGGTGAAACCCCCTCCTCCGTCTCTGTGGTTTGAGTCGAGGCTTTTGATGTGGGTCAGGTGGTGCTGCTCATATAAGGCCCGTAGAATAGGCTGGCACACGGAGATGGCTAGACAGACCAGAGCCTGTACTGCTGCTACTGCTGTTTCTGATACAGGTGTGAAAGGTTCTTGCAGGGAAATACAAAAGAGCCTGGGATCACAATGTTTTTTTCTTATATCGACAGTAAACTTCTATTTTTTTCTTGTTAAAGGTCCTATATTATGCAGAATTGACGTTTGTGAGCGTTTAAGCCATGTTAGAATGTTGCTACCTCCTCAAAAAGTTGTGTTTTGTTTCATTCACACGTTTGAGTAATCCTTTATTATTAACCTGTCTACATCTTCAAAGCTCAAGATGCTCTAATCCAACTTGTGATGCCATGAAGCAGTAGTAATCAAGTTATCAGCTACTTTTTATCTTTTGTTCAGTAGAGTTTGGAGATCCCTGGGCTGAAATTATCCAAATGATTCTAGCGAAGGTTTATGGAGTTAAAAAACACAGTTGAGCACTTCCTGTATTACCACATGTCATCACAAGGAGTGTTTTCCATTTGAGAGAAGCCTAAATATGCAATTTTTTGTGTGTTAAACATGTGTGAATGAAACAAACACATCTCCAGGTATGTTTTTAATGAGGAAACATTATTATTATTATTATTATTATTATTATTATTATTATTATTATTATTATTATTATTATTATTGACTATGTTCACAGGCAAACTACAAAATCTGATGTAGTGAAAAGATGTGTTTCTCAAGTGAAGATGTTTACATGATAACTGCTGTAGGAGTTTTCTTAAAGGGCCCATATTACTGTATTTTCTTATATTAATGATGTTATAATGTAGTTTCCTCCTTATTTCCACATGTTTAACGCACAAATCCTGCATATTTAGGCTGAGTTCTTTTCTTAAACAGAGAGTTTTCTCTCTGTTCCACCTTGTGATGTCATGTGATAATACAGGAAATACTCCACTATGTTTTCCGTACACATTCACTGGAAGCATTTGGGTAATTTCAGCCCTGGAATTGCCATTTTCTACTAAACAAAAGGTAAAAAGGAGTTGTTAAACATACCGCTTCATGACATCACAAAGTGGAACAGAGCATTTTGAGCTTTGGAGATGCAGACAGACTAATAATAAAGTGTTACTCAAACATGTGTGAATGAAACAAAACACAACTCCAGTATGTTTTTGAGGAGGTAACAACATTATAACATGACTTAAAGCTCACAAGAGTCAATTTTACATAATATAGGACCTTGAAGTAGATATACTTCTCATGTAATTAAAACTGCGAGGAGTTTTCTTAACCAAAGTTTGCCACATTTTCAACGTGTCTAGAACAGCAATTGAGCTATCAGTTTTAACATATATTTCCAGTCTTAACCAAAACCAGCAAACTCATTAGAAACATTTAGAATACGAAGTGCTTTTACGCCCCGGCTGATGACTTTGTGAATGATCGCATGAAAATCCACAAGTCCCTTCGGCACCTCCAGACCCAAAGCCCCGGCACCTCCGCTCCGACCCCAGCGAGCCCCCCTCCCCCTGGGCATTTTCACACCAGCGCTCTGCCTCCTCTCCCGGCTTCCTTACAACATTTAAAGGGCACTTTGCAGATATTTGGGGGGTTTGTGTCGAAGTGTTAAGGGTACACACTTCCTTGTCATTTGGTATAACAACAGAAAAACAGCATTCTCATTTACATGTAAAGGGCAACGCAGGGAGGGGGGGTGGACTGGAGGGGCTTCATGCGGGAACGAAGGAGCGGAGAAAACAGAAAACAATGATGTTATTTGCTCAAACACACAAGACCAAGCTCAGCTCATCCTGTGATAAAAGTACATGAGAAGGAGGCAGCGAACAATGCGATTACAGTGACAGTTACAAGGTTTAGGACTAACCGCCGTATTGTTGAAGCGCTAAAAGGGCTGAAATTGTTTTCCAATATTTTATTCTAAATAGATAGTATTTTTACATGGAATGAAGATATCTGGGCTAAATAATTTGGATTGACATGACAACTTGGATAAGCCGTTTTTGTTATGTAAAATTTCAAAGTAAAAAAAAAAAGAAAAAAAAAAAAAAGATAAGCCTATTTCATGACCAAGGGAAACTGCTTCTACAAAGTAGGGTTGTCAGAAAATCTGTACCCAGATACTGAGAATACTAAACTAAAAACTAAAAACTAAAACTAGATTTGAACAATTATTGATACTGAAAACATTTTACATAAATGGGTCAAAATCAAGCCTTTCTCGAATTGTTACAGAAGGGTTTTGATCTCATTTAAAACTAGTTTAGGACCACATAATAAGATTACATTCTAGATCGAGTTTGAAATTTGACTATTGTGACAACAACTCTATACAAATACCAATAAATATTGATTTTGTACCTAGTTTTTGGCACAACATACCAACTACGTTTAATTATGAAACTGCATGTCTGTATCTTAAAAGAAAAATTTATTTGCTCTGTGGGACTAAACCTGGAACTAAACCTGGGCTAGACCACAGGACCAATCCAAGTCTACGTCTGGACTGGTTTACAGGACCAAACCAGGACAGAATAACCGCAAACTTAATGTACCACCATCAAATGGAACTTGTAGTACAGTGTTTTATTTCTAGGGCCGCACATTTAAGCACAATCTGATCAAACTGCAATTTGAGATGCAACAATGATCAAATCACAAAGGATGCAATTACTTAGATAATAGAATGTCCTTTACAAAGAACACAATATCTTATATTTTAAACCATCAGTTCATATTTCAGTCTTGTTCATGTTACTACAATCAGAATGTAATCCTACTTTTTAAAATTCATATTGCTATTCTTTTCAATTACAAAAACACTTTACAAAAACCACAATTTTATTTTTTTTACTGCAGTGACAAGTAAATTATTATTCTGAAGTCATTTATTATTTGTTTATACAGTATGGATTTCTGCCCCACAGAGCATTTTAACCGTAACATTTGAAGTGCCTGGGGACCTCTCTGAAGACTCTCTAAACATCTTTGTCCAGGTATACACTGCACCACGCTCCGGTCTCATGCTGCCAATTCTAATTCCAAACAACAGTACTGCTCTTTGAAAAGTAAACTTCCATTTTCTACTATTTCAGGACCTTCTTTGGGAAAAGCTGTTCCGTAACAAAGACGGGCAACTCATGACTGTCATTCGGCTCAAGGTACAGTGAAAAACAATGGTAGTCCTACTGTCAGTGGTGATCTATTGCTACGGTTTTTATTATCTGTTTAAATCGGCCCCACAAGTTCTATTCATAGTGTGGTTAAAGTGTGACCGCTATCTTGTGACTTTACTGTGCTAAGAGGTGGTTAGTAAGTTACATTTACTTGTGTGACTTTTTAAAGACATTGTATTTCTCAGAGTAGTTTTCTACCACCATACTTGCACTTGTAGGTAGTAAATATTTGAAGTAGCAATACTCTTACTACAGTAAACGTTGTGATTACTTGTCCCACTTTGAGTAAGGCTATAAGTGGCAAAATTAAATGATTTGAACACTGGATTTAACATTATTTTGTTCACATATGGCCTATTTTTTCTATTTTTATACATAGTTACATTAACTCCTTGCATTTTCACCAAATAATTTTACAATTCATACTACTACTACTTTTTAAAGGTGTAACTAAATTGAACAGTATGTATAAATTATCTGTCTCAGGTCTGATCTGTGCAGATATTTTTGAGCAATAAAAACACCCGAATCCCCCACCACTACAACTTTTACTTGTACCAGAGTAATATTATTTTAAAGTACTCGGTTACTTTTACTTTATTCTATCGGATTTTTCACTATTCAAGCGTCTTTGAGTGTCCAGAAAAGCTCTATATAAAACTGATACATTATTATTATTATTATTATTATTATTATTATTATTATTATTATTATTATTATTATTATTATTATTATAACATATTTATGTGTGTTTTGAATTGTTAATTACCCCACCGATAGATTATAATGGTCAATTTCCTGCCTATTTATATATTTTTATGCATCTTATTTGAACCATGCCTCAAAGTTTTCACTTTATGCTCAACTCCAACTTAAAGGCGCACTGTGTAACTTTTCTGGTAGAGGGTCCGTCACCGGCTTCTGTCCATGGGGATGTTGCCTGGAATGTTCCACACAATGGCATTATACTTATTTATCTCTACGTAGAGAGTAGGTGACGCCATAAGGCTAAGTTACATGCCTGATCTGTGGAGAGGCAAGCACACTCACAGTAAGAATGCAAGTTTTTAGGTAAATAAAAACCTAAGATAAGATAAGATAATCCTTTATTTGTCCCACAATGGGGAAATTGTTATTCAATAACAACCTATGTTATTGAATAAATTTAATAAATGCAAGATGGATACATTTAATTCCATACCGGGACATTCCAGACATAGCAACAACATCTCCGTGGAGACAAGCAAGTGGTGAACCCTGAACCAGAAAAGTTACACAATGGATCTTTAAGTAACATTTCTGTTTAACCTAGCCTCCTTTTACTGTTTTCAGGGCATTTTAGCGCTGGCAGGTAAGGACCACCAGGTGATGCTCCAGGGGGTCCACGAGCTGTACGAGCTGAATGAAACGCCTCAGATATGGGAGGGGAATGCCCGGATCAGCAGGCTGGTTTTTATAGGTAAAGCAGCACTGCGGAACTTTGCACACTTCACACATGCGCAAAAGAACCACACCTGCTCAAGGACGCCTGCTCTGGTCGTTCACATGGCAACGACTTGTACTCAGGTCTAACGTGCGACTTGTATTGTTCAGCGTGTTTTACTGAGATATATTTACTTATATTTACTGACTATTGTGATATGGATTTGCATAATTAAAGCTAAACTATGTCACTTTTCTGGAGGAGGGTACGCCACCTGCATGTCTCCATACTACTGTACGTACTGTGGAACATTTTAAGCAAAGCAATGTCATGTCAATTGCAGCGTTTTAATTTATACTGCTTTAGCATGTAGTGACAATACATATACATTAGATTTGTTTTAGGTTTGTATTTTAAGAAACTTGGTGTAGTCATTGTGTTCTCTAAAAATGCCTTTTCTTTTTTGATCCACAGGTAGAAATCTGGAAAAGGACTCTTTACAAGAACAGTTCATCTCAAGAGTTTTACACAAACCTGACAAATAGTCCTGGGAATCGCATTTTTATGGTTTGAATTTTGTATTTATGTTGATTGTAAATTGTCATAATTTGCGCCTCAAATTATTATTAAAATCAAAATTTACTGCCTTGAGTGTTTTTTTCTCTCCCAGTAATAACATTTTTTCTATGTACTGCTCATTTTACACTCTTTATGTTGATTAGTTTTATATAATTCTGTTAGTTTTACTCGTTCTTGCTGAGTCTTAACTGAAAAAGGAGAAAACAAAAAACAGTTTCGTAATGTCTGTTTAGTTCCTTGTCATGTGTGGAGCATTACGTACGCCCTTGCGTACACGTTCAAAGCGTTGTCAGGTGAGGAAATAGGTGGAGTTTTCCCATCTTGGTCATTTGCAATGGATATGTCAGAGCAGCGTGGTTTTACACATATCCGCTGTTGGAGCGGTTTGCTTTGAGGTCATAAAGCCGCTCCGTGCAGCTGAGCCGTTTCCTACTTGATTCTGATGCTGATGGCCTCGTTAAGGCCTCTATTGCCTCTTTTCACTGCGGCCCGCGGGGTGCCCAACCACGGCCATTTTCATGGTCACACCACCCGGGGCCATCCAGAGGTGGCAAACTAAACGAAGCCGCGGGGGTCCGAGTGGAAACACCGCCGTTAAAGGCGTGGTGTTAAGGTTTCTAAAGTGAAAAGGCTCATTTGTACCGTTAAAACTATAGGCCTAACTATGATAAAAGTATGACATTTATTGATGCTCACAACATACTCTCATTTTAGCTATTTGACTTGGAGTTGACAAAACATTGTTGTGAGAGTAATGGCCTAAACGTGGAAGTTTGACGCGCAGTGTCCTCCTGAAGTAAAAGCCTGTATAAGGCTGACGCAAGTTCTTGTTTAACTATCAACAATTTCCATGTTTGTAACAATCAGAAGCGTCAGTCTTATTGTTTTTGAGAGGAAATGGGAAAAGTTTGTAGTTAAATTGAGCTGTTTGCGAAGAGGCCGCGCGCACTGTGAGATCCTCCTCACGACCCCCTCCTCTCAGCGCGGCACCCCGCGGGGCAGAGTCGCTCTGATAGGCGCAGAGGGTTAATGGGACTGTCCGGAGAGCGCACAGTATAAATGCGCTGCTCCAGAGCAGGACAGCAGTGACCAGCAGAACTTAAGGAGAACTATTCCGCACCCGCCCTTTGTTTTTACGCACAGAAAACAGTTTGTGCCCCAGTGGCACAGTGACCTTTAGCGCGTCTTCAGCCATGACTCTGTCCAGGACCCTGGAGCTGTCCCACAGACACACGGCTCTGGCTCTGGACGAGGATGAGATCGACATAGTGGGTGAGGACGAGCCCAGCACCGGACACTTTTACCCGAGCAGTGACCCGGGCTCCTCAGCCGAGTCCGGGCCTGAGTTTGATTCCTCGGAGCCCGAGTCCTCAGGGGAGAGCGAAGGCAGCTTCTGCGCAGACGCGGCCCCGAGTAGGAAGGGTCAAGGCAGCGCGGTGAAGCCGCCGTACTCTTACATCGCGCTCATCACAATGGCCATCCTTCAGAGCCCGCACAAGAAGCTCACCCTGAGCGGCATCTGTGACTTTATCAGCAACAAGTTTCCCTATTATCGTGAAAAGTTCCCAGCCTGGCAGAACTCCATCAGACACAACCTCTCTCTCAACGACTGTTTCATCAAAATCCCACGAGAGCCAGGAAACCCGGGCAAAGGCAATTACTGGTCTTTGGACCCAGCCTCTGAGGACATGTTCGACAACGGCAGTTTCCTCCGCCGCAGGAAGCGCTTCAAGCGACACCAGCCCAAAGACGGATTCATGTACTTCCCCGGATACCGGCCCTATCCCCAGTACTGCGTGCAGCGCCAGAGCCCGCCTGCAGTGCCCTTTCCCTACATGGGTGTACCAGAGGCGCCCCTGATGCCCGCATCTTACCCGCTCCTGCCTCAGTCTTTGGGTAAAACCAGCGTCGCTCCCGCGGACTTCAGAGCGGACTTTAAAAGTGAGCTTCCAGAACCAGTCAAGTCTTCGCTGCGTCCCAAGTGCTCGTTCAGCATCGACAGCATCATGAGCAGACCCGCCTCCAGCAACAGCCCACAGAACTCGAGCCGGACCCTTCCGCAGAGCGCATACGGTTACGCACAGCTCGTTCCCGGCCCTGCGTCATATATGATGCCCGCGCTCGTGCCCAGAACCCAGTTCTGTCCAGCACCGACTCTGGCGACGGCTCCTCTGATGCCTGACCCGCTCCGAATGGGATATCCCCGCTGCTAAACACGTGCGCCCTGTGCGTAAATGCGTCTTTATCGTTTCTTAAAGAAATCTCGTTACATGATATTTGTGTAAGCTGCATCTGAACTGTGACTTTTAAACGTGTATGTAAATAAGAGCTGCTATAATATATTAGGCCTATGTATTTGTGTCATTCACGTGACAAACGGAATATTGAATGTTTTTCGTAATAAATAATGTTAACATGAAATCTCAGTCTTTGTGGTATATTGTTTGGACAAGATGCCAACTATAGTCTATACCAACACTATTATGTGTTTTTAACAGATTTTTCAGAACAGGGATACAACCCTAAAGCTTCAAATCGTCGGCTGCCTGAGTCAAAACACGTGTTTAAAATATAGGCAAGACCAATACTCAGAATTACCGCCAGCATTAAATGTAGGCTATTTCTTTCTTCAGGTGGCCTATAGTTCATTCATCAGCCTAGAGCCTCAAGTCCTCAAGTAAAGCTCCAAGATCCAATTTAGGTTATCATCTTGCGGAACAGGCCACCGTGTATAAAGGACTTTGGAATAAAACAACAAGGAAAGTTACACGGAACACTGCGGTCGGGTAACTGAATTGAATATGAATGTTGCTAATCTGTTTCTATGGATAATCCAGGATCAGAACCATCTCTCTTTCTAATCCAAATACAATTTATTGACCTCTATTTTTTTTTATTAAATGTTCTATTTTAAATGATCTGTTGTAAGGTAACCAGTTAAGAAGATTAAGAACAAATATCAGACAATTAAAGGAATTAAAATGAGAAATCTGAACAGGTCGAATCAAAATTTCCTGCGTTGATGTGCGTAAAACATTTGAGAGTAGGTGACCACCTGTCCCCTCAGGTTGTCCTGTACAGCTTTTCAGGCCTGTTTCTAGTCCCACTTATTTATGGAGTGTCGCGCTTGTTAATTGATGCCACATAAATTATAAATAGCGAGAAAAATTCATTCCTATAATATGTTTTTCGTTAAGATATCAAAACTTTTGGGGTGTGCTGATATTCAGGATTGTAATTTGTCAGCTATTCCTATTTCAGTCTCTCTCTGTGATAAAATCAATTTGAGGTGGTCACCTTATAGGGTCAGTCACTCATCAGGTCTGTGGTCTATTCTAGTCTCTGCATTTCCCTCATTTCACCACCAGATGGCAGTGTTGCATTTGATTACGGCTGAGTCCAGTTTAGACGCCAAGTTCAAACTAAACCAGAAGGTGAGTGAACAAATGTTACTTTATAACAGGCTTCAAGAAACCATCTCAAATTTACATTCAGGTGTAACTATACGCAACAATATCCTATTCTTAGCGGTGTTCTTTAGGTGCGCAGTCTCTGGTTGCACAGCACAATCCCCTGCGCAGTCATCCAGCTATTTTTACCCTCTCAGCTGATAGTGGCCCTCCCTGATTTTTTTCTTTTGCTTATAGTCAGTTGTTGGCGCTTTCTACGCAAAAGAGGGAGTTGTCTCTGAGCAGTGGAGGGTACAGAGCAAACGCAATGAGGTCTATTGCACTGTAGACGCACTGACAGTAAACTTTTTGTAACTTTTCACCAGTTTAATCTACTTTTGAAGACACCAGGAGGAAAGAAGGGAGGATGGAGACGAGTCCCATCCCGGTTGTGACGGTCCAAACCTCGCCATTCGAAGATCAGCGGCCCGGTACTAATGGATTACGCAGGAAAACAGCGGTGTTTGAGGGGAAAAAGAACTACCTGCAGAATTACATCCAGAGCCTGTTGTCTTCCATTGACCTGCGGGACCGCCAGGGCTGCACCATGGTCGTGGGCAGTGACGGGAGGTACTTCAGCCGCGTGGCCATAGAGGTCATAGTGCAGATGGCAGCGGCCAATGGGGTGAGTATGAGAAAATGGTACGTACTTGTGTGGGTAAAGTAGCCAAAACTGTATCTTTTGTCATAATGGTCCCATATTACACAAAACTGTCCCTTGTGAGCTTTTAGTCATGTTATAATGTTGTCATCAAAAACATGCCTGGAGTTATTTTTTGTTTCATTCACACATGTTTGAGTAATCCTCCAAAGTTCAAAATGCTCTGTTCCACCTTGTGATGTCATGAAGAGGTCATTGTCAAGTTACCAACCATATTTTACCTTTTGTTAGTAGAGATTGGCAACTCCAGGGCTGAAATGATCAAAATGTTTCTAGTGAAGATGTATGGGGTTTAAAAAACAGTGGCGCACTTCCTGTATTACCACCTATCATCACAAGCTGATAGAGTGTTTTCCGTTTGAGAGAAGAACTCTAAATATTCTAAATATGCAGGATTTGAGTGTTAAACATATGTGAATGAAACAAAGCACAACTCCAGGTGTGTTTTTGATGAGGAAACGTAACATAGATCAACCCCAACCCACCTCTACTGTCATCTCTTCAACAGGAAAACTGCTTTTGTTTGTTTTTGACGTAGGCAAATGTTGTGTGTAATTGTCAGATCAACATACTGAACATCACATCTGGCTTGAGGAGAGGCAAAGGAAATTAGTTTGTTAATTATAATATATTGCAGTGATTTTAGATTATCTTATAACCATATCTGGTGTATCCACATTTGGGAATCTCCATGAATTAATAGCATGACAGTCAGTAATGTATGTTCTTGGCTGAGAATATTTATGTCGACTTTTTGGAAACGCACTACTTAACAGAGCTATTCTAAATTCTTTGGGACTTTTGTTGGATTAAATCTATAGTTAACTGTTGCTTTTCGGGTGTTTTCATTGTTAAAAAGATAAAATAATCAAATAAAAAGTGATGAGCGGGTGGGGCTTGGTCTCTTTTACACAAATCTGACCTGTAACTTGTCTCCATGGAGATACAGTTGATAGATTTAATGCCATTCTTTGGAACATTCCAGGCAAACCAATACCATCTCCACGGGGACAAATAGGTAGAATCCATGGCCTTCACCAGAAAAGTTACATAGTGCAGCTTTAACCTTAGCTCTGACAGATAATTTACTACTCTAAAACAGCCTAAACCCATATGAGTAGAAAAACGCACTCAGTCTATTCAGTTCTGCGACTATCAAATAACCAGGATACAGCAAACAAGAAGACAGAGTTGAGAGTTGATTTTGGGCAGGCTCCAGAGGAAAACCTGGAGGCAATGTTCTTGTTTTGGAGCTGTTTTGGTTGGTTAGTTTAGTGCTGGCCCAGCTGACTGTGTGTGTGCATGTGTCCTTATCAGCACTTCCATCCACTGTGTGCTGCTTACGGACATCCTCTCCCCTCACTGCCCTGTGTCTGGGGTCACAGCGGGAGCACGGGCTCTTTGGGTCTTTAAAGTAACATACAATGCCTTTTGGAGATTTTTAAGTGTGTTATAATGTTGTATGGTTGTCAGAAACATATTCAGATTTTTTTTGTTTCAATATTTAGGCCATTTTGGTGCAGGTTTAGTGCAGGGGAGATTACTCACAGTATACATGTACTTGCAGTGTTTGTGTGAACTCACCTTCAGAGGCTAAAACTACCTTAAGACAATATATCTGCAACCAACATACATTAGACAGCTGTAAACTACAAAATAAACAAAAATAGTCATTAAACTTTTAGTGAATGTAATGCATACAAAATATATTATGATATAAAAATGCAATTCATATACAAAAATATATCAGTAGTTTGAAAATTATAACATTTTGGTACAATTTGGCCCCAAATTAGCTTTTCTAGATGTTAAAACAGCATATGCTCTGGCCATGACAAAACCATCAACCTTATGTGCCTTGTCTACAACTTTTATGTAATAGATTTACTGTATATGATAAATACTTCCTGGTTCCTGACTAAATGCTCACTGTGCAGATCGGCCGTCTGGTGATTGGACATAATGGTCTGCTGTCCACTCCCGCCGTGTCCTGCATCATCAGAAAGATCAAGGCCATCGGGGGGATCATCCTCACAGCCAGCCACAACCCTGGAGGTCCGGGAGGGGACTTCGGCATCAAGTTCAATGTGGCCAACGGAGGTGAGGGGTCTAAGAGAAGGTTTGACTTTTTAGTGGGGCTGTGCTGATGACAGTCAAAAGGACTTGGAGTATGTCGACCTTAAACTATGTACTAACTAACTATGTATAAATATTTAATTCTGTCAACTGGACAAAAGACAAGAGTGAATAGAGTGAATGACTGAGGGATTAGACTTAGACTTTGACAAACTTTATTGATTCACAAGGGAAATTAGGACACAGTAGCTCACATATCACAATATATTATAAATAATAAAGAGCAAAAATATAGATGAAATAAAAATAAGTAGAAATGGATTGCACAGACATCTAAAAATGTATGTAAAATTTCTCCACATCAGTGGGTTTGCACATCGGTTTTGTGTTAGTAATATACATTAACATGATTTATGTAAAATTCTTTTCTCATATTTAATAACATAATTACATTTCTTTCTTTTATTGACACCATTATTGTTTCATTCTGCTATTTATTTGTTGCAGCTCAGGTCTTTTGAATGTCTGTCTATTTAAAATGGTTTACTTGTCTTGTTATTTCTATTGCTATTATCTTGCTGTTATCGTGTCAGGGGCATAAAGTAGTTTCAATATTATCGTTTATCGCAGTATATCTCTGTAGCAATATCGTATCTATGTATAAATATTTAATTCTGTCAACTGGACAAAAGACAAGAGGGAACAGAGTGTAAAAATTAGACAGAATTCAGGTTTCGTTTCCTGTGGACCCTATGTGGCTGACGGAGAGATTACTAAAGAAGACATCTAAAAAAGTAAAAAAAGTGTTTTGTGTTAGTAATATGCATTTTAACAATTTTGTTGACCATTCTAAAGACCAGCAGTCTTTTAATGTTTTGAAATATTCGCTGCTATTGCTACAGTTTTACATATCTTGAAACCCACAGATCCATACTCATTCACATAATTAAAAAAAAGATCAATTCAGTTATTAATAAATCATGATTTGTTTTGCCTCACAAACCCTGTCTAGCCAATGACATTCAGAGATTTTTATTTAGTTTAGTTTTTATTTGAAGGGACACTGTACGGACACATAAATCCATCAAAAAACAGAGCTGTTCCACATCAGATTAAAGCTAAAAAGCTAAAATGTGTCCCAGAAAACACAGGTTAGTTTGAAGGACTAGGCCTGTCATGATTATTACATGATTATTACTATATGGATTTATCCTTCAAAAGTGGGAGATTTGGGGTATTTCTGTCGTAATACAATAAGATTTGAGCTGTAAAAGGTTAAATGAGTGACTTCTGTGGTTCATTATTGGTTCGTTCTGTTGTTTATCTGTTGCATTTCAGGCTTTTTAATGATACTGTCTGTTTAAAATTGTTCACTAGGATTATCTTGTATTATTGTTATTGTTTCAGTGGCATAAACTAGTTTCAGTATTATGGTTTATCGCTGTATACGTCTGTAGACATTTCAGCCTGGACAGACTCCAAGAGGAAGTATTAGTTTTATTGAATGAGTTATGTTTGGCACTCAGACCCCGCCAGAACACACTGCAATGAAGGCCGTGGAGGGGATGATGAGAGGATGAAGGGATGAGGAGAGTGAAGGGGATAATGAGAGGATGAAGGGATGAGGAGAGTGAAGGGGATGAGGAGAGGATGAGGAGAGTGAAGGGGACTATGAGATGATGAGGAGAATAAAGGGGACTATGAGATGATGAGGAGAGTGAAGGGGACGATGAGAGGATGAAGGGATGAGGAGAATGAAGGGGATAATGAGATGATGAGGAGAGTGAAGGGGACGATGAGAGGATGAAGGGATGAGGAGAATGAAGGGGATAATGAGATGATGAGGAGAGTAAAGGGGACGATGAGGATGAAGGAATGAGGAGAGTGAAGGGGATAATGAGATGATGAGGAGAATAAAGGGGACTATGAGAGGATGAAGGGATGAGGAGAGTGAAGGGGATAATGAGATGATGAGGAGAGTGAAGGGGATGATGAGAGGATGAGGAGAGTGAAGGGGATGAGGAGAATAAAGGGGACTATGAGAGGATGAAGGGATGAGGAGAGTGAAGGGGATAATGAGAGGATGAGGAGAGTGAAGGGGATGAGGAGAGGATGAGGAGAGTGAAGGGGATGAGGAGAGGATGAGGAGAATAAAGGGGACTATGAGAGGATGAAGGGATGAGAAGAGTGAAGGGGACCATGGGATGATGAGGAGATTGAAGGGGACGATGAGAGGATGAAGGGATGAGGAGAATGAAGGGGATAATGAGATGATGAGGAGAGTGAAGGGGACGATGAGATGATGAAGGGATGAGGAGAGTGAAGGGGATAATGAGATGATGACAGTGAAGGGAACGATGAAAGGATGAGGAGAATGAAGGGGATAATGCGAGGATGAGGAGAGTGATAATGAGAGGATGAGGAGAGTGATAATGAGAGGATGAGAAGAGTGAAGGGGATGAGTGAAGGACTTGATGAGGACTGATGAGCACGTCAGCTCTGGAGAAGTGATGCGATAAACTGGAGCGAAGTTGGGTCTTAATTTAGACTGAATTTTGCTGCCTCCTTATATCGAAATGTATTATCATGATTGGCCTAAAAAGGTCTATGGTTATTCTTGTGTTTTCTCCTTTTCAGGCCCTTCTCCAGACACAGTGATGGAGAGGATCGCTCAGGTGAGTCGGACCCTGGAGGAGTTTGCCATCTGCCCCGACCTCCGCATCGACCTCTCCAGACTGGGACGCCAAGACTTCGACCTGGAGAACAAATTCAAGCCATTCAGAGGTATATTTAATACAGCAGGCAGTCACCATGTTACATCCAAATGAAAAACAATTATAGTGTCATTTCTGTAGCGCTCTTGTCCCAATCTATATGCATTAAAAAAAACAATTAAAAGAAGACTACGAGACTTTTAGATATGTCTTGTAATTCATCAATAGTTAAACGTAGCCCTAATTACTCATAAATAATAACTAACTTGCATATAATTCTTATATTTGTCATCTTGATGTCTCTTTTGTTTATTTTCAGTTGAGATTGTGGACTCGGTTGAGGTTTATCTTCAACTGCTACGAAACATTTTTGACTTTGGAGCCATAAAGAGTCTGCTCACAGGACCAGACCAGCTCAAGATTCACATAGACGCCATGAATGGAGGTAGGGCTCTAGTTATATTCAAACTTATACTTTAACTATAGCTACGTCTTAATACTAGGGCTGCTGTAATTGACTTATGCAGTAATTGATTTTTACTGTCTTAAAAAATGTACAGCTTTTGCTAAAATAACTGAAAAATAAAATGGTTACCCGTCAAACTGTGTAAAAATCAAAACTACACAACCAAATCAAGGCAAATTTAATTGAGACGATTATGACTAAAATGTTTTAAGAAAAAAAAATGTACTGTTACCTGTAATAATTAGTATCCTGTGATAATGCTATAACATATCTTGTTCAGCGATAATACTTTATATTATATTAACAGTATTTTCCCTCTCCTTTCTTACAGTGATGGGCCCGTATGTGCGCAGGATCCTGTGTGATGAGTTGGGGGCCCCGGCTAACTCAGCGGTGAACTGTATCCCTCTGGAGGACTTCGGGGGCCAGCCTCCAGAGCCAAACCTGACCTATGCCACAGCGCTGGTGGAGGCCATGAAGGGAGGGGAGTTTGGGTTCGGAGCGGCTTTTGATGCAGACGGGGTAAAGAATGGCTGCCAATAAGACCAAATAAAGTTTATTAATATCGCGGTTTGAGGAATTCTCTTGTAAAGGCACCTCAAAAATATAAAATTAAGAAGTTGTGCATGGAATTGAATAATTAAAGTTGCTAACTTTTACATATTTAAATGAATAAAGGAGCCCTACATAACTCTTACACACATTTGCATATAGGTGTTTTAATATATTAATCCATGGAGATAGATTAATTTAATGCCATACTGTGGAACATTCCAGGCAAAGCAGTCCCATCTCCATGGAGACAAGTAGGTGGCGAATGTTCCATCTTTTTATAGAGTAGAACTCACACTTGGAGAAAAAATATTCTGACCATTAATTTTGATTTTAAATGTTTTTATCAGCTGCAAATTATATTTTTAAGACATACAGTTCCCAGTTTTGTTATGTCTTCTTCCTCATATTTTTATTATGATAAAGTATTATTTTTGATCGTTTTATTGCTACATCTTTTAAGTGAAAGCAGTGTTATACCAAATCTGTAAACATCTTACTGTTATGAATACATTATTTGATTTAAAAAGTTAAATATTTTTTGTTCTTCTCCACTGTCAGGACCGTTACATGATCCTGGGAGAGAATGGGTTCTTCGTGCACCCCTCTGACTCTCTGGCCGTCATGGCAGCAAACCTGTCCACCATCCCGTACTTCAAACAGATGGGAGTCCGAGGCTTCGCCAGGAGCATGCCCACCAGCACTGCAATCGACAGGTATTTACAGAACTGTACGCTTACAATACTGATACTTTGCAGTGACGTCATGTATGCCTGTAGTGGAATGTTCTACACTTAACCTGGTGACATGTAAAAACTGAAATCAGACTTGCTATTCTGTCTGTTGTATAGCTCTCAGTACATTTCTACACAAATTTTTCTGTTTTTCCCCTACCATTTAGTTCTATAGCTAACTTGTATACTGCAACCAGATAAACAGGTAAAAATGTAAGAGAAAACTGTGATTGAGGAATACAATCTTTGAAGGGCCTATATTATGCTATTTTCTGATCTATGTTGTGCTGTTTCTTCATCAAAAACATACCTGAAGTTGTGTTTTCTTTCATTCACACATGTTTGATACACTAATCCTGCCCACATATTAAGAATGAGTTCTTCTCTCAAAGGGAAAACACTCTCTTCCGCCTTGTGATCTTATGTGATAATACAGGAAGTGCTCCAGTGTGTTTATAAACTCCATACACCTTCACTAGAAGCATTTGGATAATTTCAGACATGGAATAGGATGACTCAAACATGTGTGAATGAAACAAAACACAACTCCAGGTATGTTTTTGAGGAGATAACAACATTCTAACATGGCTTAAAGCTCACAAGAGTCAGTTTGGCATAGTATAGGGCCTTTAAAACGTCCCCTTTCAAACAAAGTTACACAGGAAAACCATATATGAACATACATAATCTTCATGGCGCCGTTTAGAGCTGTCTTTAAGATTTCCCAGCACTGCCCTGTTTGCTCTATGAACAGTCTCCAATGAAGAGTCACTCACTATGAATACAACTTGACATCAGGCGCCCTCCCACTCCCTTCTACTCACAACCTAAAAATACTGCGTTATATAAGACCAGTGTGGACCATGGGATTAAAGCTATTAGCATTGTTAAGGGACACCCAAACCAGAATTAATCATTAAAAATCCAAAAGACAAACAGGAATAGTGGGAATAATCGGGGATAAAACCATAAAAGAGGAGGGAACGCATGTCAAAGCTACAGGAAACAATGGGGCCCTAAGCTGCTTTTTTCAGGATCATCATATATACAGGACAATAGAGAGTGTGAAAGAGCAGGCAACAGACAGGAATGTGTATTAGGCCAATCTCCAATTTAAAGTGGGAAAAAGTACATTGGGACCACTACTACTAATAGTACTATTGTTTCTACTATCATTTCTACTACCACTACTATCATTACTACTGCTGCACCTACGGTAACTACGACAATTGTACCTAGTTTTACTACAACTACTCCTACTACAGCTACACCTACTATAATTACACTTACCACTACTACTGCTGATCCTGCTGCTACAGCTTGTACTACTACCACCACCACCACCACCACCACCACCACCACTACTACTACTACTACTACTACTACTACTACTACTACTACTACTACTACTACTACTAGTGGTTAAATGTAACCTCAGACTCTCACCACAAGGGTGTTAGTTATTTATTTTTTTACTACTTCTACTATTACATCTTCTGCTGCAATTGCTATTTTTACTACTGCTACTAGTACTATTACTGCTACAACTACTAACTGTATATGTACATATTATTATATGCAAAATATATGTATTTAACATCTTGACAAGATAATCAGGGACCACAAAATTGTGTGTAAATATTTACATTTCATAGTAAAAATGTAGGCTTAAAGCTGAAATACACAACTTCTTCTTATAAATGAGTGGAAAGTATTGTAAAAGCAGAACTTTATGACAAAAATCAGACAGATTAACGCTATCTGCATCTTAGACTTAGACTTAGACAAACTTTATTGATCCACAAGGGAAATTGGATACAGTAGCTCACTCATCACAATATAATATAATAACAGCGAGTAACAAAAATAGATGGTATGGCAAAAAGAGACATGATTATAAAAATAAATGTATATGTACAAGTCAAAATAAAATAGAAAAATAAGTAATAAACTATAAAATCACAGCTATATACAAGAGACAAGAACGACAGTGCAAATACTAATTATATTTATTCCAAACTTGAGCCATGTGAGTCACTATATGACACTTTGGGGTGAGAGCTGATGGACTGTCCAAGGGTGGCCCACCCTGTTTCACTTGTCTGCAAAAGCTGTTCTGAAGCTGTGCTAGTGACCAAATACTTCTTACATGTGAATACCAGTGATGTGCCAAGAAGTTTGTTAGAGCTAAGGACCAGTTAAATAGATTTAAATACTTACTTAATTCTTGGAAAATGAGGTTCCCCAGCTTTAACTGTGATGGACAAAATGATTCTGTGAAGAAAGTTGAAAACATGTCCTTATAAAGTTGACTTAAAATAACTGATTTTAAAATATAAAATTTCATTATAGTTAGAAAAAAACATTGTAATTTAACAATTGTACTTTTACTTGATTTAGTACTACTAAACTACTGACAAACTATTTCAAGAGGTATTTTTACTTTTAAAGCTGCACTATGTAACTTTTCGGTTTTTGGTCTGTTACCTGTTTATTTCTATGGATATGTGATTGCTCTGCCTGGAATGTTCCACAGTATGACATTAAACGGCTCTACCTTACATTTATTCAATTACAGGTGGTTTTATAGCTCAAAAATACCTATAAAACCAAAACTCCATAAAGATAGAAAGGTTTAATACTATATTGTGAAACATTCCAGACAAATCACGTGCCTTACTTCTCTATGGACGTCTTGAACAGCTTTAACGTTGTAAAACCACATTCATGTTTCCTGGTGCATTCCCGCTGGTTTTGTTCTTGGCTCGGCTTTTGTCGGTGACCTCATGCCAGTTGGGTGTTGTGCTTTCAGGGGAATGGCGACAATGAGACATGTGGGATAAGAGTTACATCACCAGAGATTCAATTTCCTGTCCAAACATTAAATCACAGTCCAACATCAACTGGAAATCTGTAATGTTTAAGGACACTGAACAGCCAACAGCACAGTGAAACATATACTCGCAAATTAGTATCTTGACCTAGTTATGTTCATGCTTTCATCTTTAGAAACTCACGGAAAGGGATTCATTTATTGCAGTTAAATTCTGCTGGGGGTGTTCTACAGGCATCTCTATTTCCGGAAAGTTCAGCCGTTACCATGGTGGCACAATGCACACGTTATACAAACACATACAAAACACTTTTAACTAGAAAAAATACAAAATGGCACAGGATATTTTCAGGAGCCTGTGATCGATACAAGCGTTCATGGTCCTGTTTAGGTTTAGGTTTAGATTTTCAACAAAATGGTTAATGCTAGCTATCTTGTGACTGTAATGTTATTTTTTAACAGCATAAATCAGCTCAAATATTTGCAAATATTTTAATATTTTTTTTACTTGGGGCCAGATTACAATTTGGATTTTATCATGATTCATGTAAACTTACTATCTACTGTATATTTTGCCCTGAAGAGTTAAGTAAAGTCATCTGCTTCACTCTTCACTGCGGTTGGGTAATTCCACCTGTCACTCACACAGAGTTTGGCCGAGACTGACCAATAGGAGGCGTGGGCGGGGAAAAAGTGCCTTTGTTTGAGCATAGAGCTGCATTCAGAAGAGAAGATTAGTAGATGATATGACGATTTGACCTAAATAAGATCACAGTTCTATTTTAATTGTCATATTACTCAGTCCTAGAACATAGACCATTTCATCACCAACTAAAAGCACCAGAGCGGAGTAAGAACGAGGCCTTTCCTGTTGTTCACCTGGCTCCCCCTGGAGGCTGCTGTGATGCTGCAGGACACAGATGAGGGACAGTTT
This sequence comes from Taenioides sp. WSHXM2023, assembly GCA_029959045.1. Classification (NCBI taxonomy): domain Eukaryota; kingdom Metazoa; phylum Chordata; class Actinopteri; order Gobiiformes; family Gobiidae; genus Taenioides; species Taenioides sp. WSHXM2023. The sequence continues at coordinate 26,864,280 of CM057089.1, forward strand.
AGGCTCTTCCACAGGATCTACTGACCCTCCTGACCAGTCCTCCTGTTAAACTGCACTGAGACGCACAGTGGAAATGTTGCTGCAGCAAAACTTGAATTTCCCTCTGGATCAATAAAGCATCTCTCTCTCTAAAGTATTTGTGAGCAATGAAATGGAATGTAAATATGGAATCAGGAGCTGTTCTCAATCTTATCACACCAAATTTATTTTCCATTAAAGGGGCTGTCTCACACCAGTTGTAAAACAGCTCTTAAGGTCAAATATTTTCATCTTCCGTGAACAAGGAAGTAAGACTGTTAGCATGCCAGTTTTTGTGCTTATAAACTCATCGTGGTGAATAATTAGGATGCTATTAATGTCTCGGAAAGGGAGGAATAACTCTGGACCACTACAAACCTCTTAAAATGATATTATTCTGAGAGAGTAAAGATCAGGTACAGGTATTTGATTCAACAATATTCAAAACTAACTGGTTTAATTAATCCTGACAGATTAATTTGGCTAAATCTAGTTAAATCTGAACTGACTCAGGGAGTGAATGCCCCACCCGCTCACTCCTTTCCAGTCTGATTTTGAACCGTGATGGAGGAATGTCACAGGCGGTTGCGTCTATGCACTAAGGCGATATCGTTCAGTCTCATTAAAGGGCCCATATTACACTATTTTCTGATGTTATAATGTTGTTTCCTCATCAAAAACAGACCTGGAGTTGTGTTCTGTTTCATTCACACATGTTTAACACACAAATCCTGCACGTTTAGGCTGAGTTCTTCTCTCAAACACAAAACACTCTTGCACCTTGTGATGTCATGTGGTAATACAGGAAGCGCTCCACTGTGTTTTTAAAATCCATCAGCCTTCACTAGTATTAACTGGATAATTTCAGCCCTGGAATTGCCAAGCTCTACTAAACAAAAGGTAAAAGGTAACTGTTGGCTTGAAACTTGAAAACCACCAGTTCATGACATCACAAAGAGGAACAGAGCATTTTGGAGTTGCAGACATTTTGTTCAGCAGCAATTAAAGGTCCTATATTGTTTAAAGGTTGAAAAAAATTGACTGTGAGCTTTAAGCCATGTTATTATGCTGTTAAACATACCTGGAGTTGTGTTTTGTTTCATTCACACATAACCGAGTAATCCTGCATTATTAGTCTGTCCACATCTCCAAAGTTCAAAATGCTCTGTTCCACCTTGTGATGTCACGAAGCAGTCATTTTCAAGTTAACAGCTACATTTTGTTTAGCTGAGACTGGAAATTCTAACACTGAAATTATTCAGATGATTCTAGTGAAGGTGTATGGAGTTTAAAAACAGAGGGGAGCACTTTCTGTACACAGCGTTTTCTTTTTGAGAGAAGAACAGCCTAAATACGTATGCAGAGTTTGTGTGTTAAACGTGTGTGAATGAAACAAAACACAACTCCAGGTATGTTTGTGATGAGGAAACAACATTATAACATAGATCAGAAAATAGCGAAGTATAGGCCCTTTAATAGTTGCTTCTTTTTGTGGGACTGAGGTTGCTTGTTTAGGATTTGGCTTGTTTTGCAATGAATATCTGGTAACGCTGTAATACCAGCAGAGGTGTCTGTTTAATCCCTCAGTCGTCCAGGTAGTTTTGAGTGAATACATTTCGACATTTCTCATCCAAGTACCTTCTTCAGTTCTGACAGGATACTGGTGAGTCACTGTCTTATATCTGTTTGAAGGGAGGAGCTAACTGCACTGAAACTAACACACCCTAGATGTTTACAGTAACGAGCAGAGATGCCAAGTCTGCTTCTTTTGGCCTTATTTTTTGGAAATTTTGAGAGCCATGGGTTGTGGTTTCACGATAAGAAACCCAGTAAACTGAAATACAAGCTGTTAAAGGTGCATTGTGTAACTTTTCTCTACCTGCTTTTCTCCATGGAGATGTTATTGCTTTGTCTGAAATGTTCCACAGTATGACATTAAAGGTACACTGTGTAACTTTTTGGTTAGGGTTCTGTCACCTGCTTGTTTCTGCCTGGAATGTTCCACAGTATGACATTAAACAGCTCTACTTTACATTTATTCAATTACAGGTGGTTTAATAGCTCAAAAATACCTAGAAAAACAGGCATTCTGACTGTGAGCGGGGTCGTCTCTCCACAGATCCGACCTGTAACTTGGTCTGGTTTGGTCTCCATGAAGATAGAAAGGTTTAATGCCATACTGTGAAACTTTCCAGACAAAATAACATCTCCATAATGATATAAAACCACCTGTAATTGAGTGAGGTAGATCTGTTTAATGTCACACTGTGGAACTTTGAAGCAGAGCAATGACATATCCATAGAAACCAGAAGGTGATGGACCCCCAACCGAAAAGTTGCACAGTGCACCTTTAACAGTCAATTAATGTTTCAGAGCCACTTTTTGATGTTAAAGATTCACTGCGCAACTTTTCTGGTTACCTACCTGTCTCCATGGGGATGTTATTGCTTGTCATATGTTCCATAGTATGACTTTAAACATTTATAATTTATTCATTACGGTTGTGTCTATTGCTTAAAAATACAATAATAATAATAATAATAATAATAATAATAAAACTATAATAATAATTTCTTCTGTGAATAGGGGCGACTCTCCACAGATCTGAATTGTAATGTAGGTAAAATAGGTTTAATCCATACTGTGGAACATTCTAGACAAAGCAATAACATTTTCATGGAGACAAGCAGGTGGTGGACCCTCCAATAGATCTCCACATCTTATAACACTCTTTCAACAGTACTGGTTAACTATTTGCTTATATTTTGTACTTATTTTTGTTGGACGGGAGTTGCTTGGCTGGGATTTTTCTTCAAACGTTTGGTCCCCTGTTGCACAATGAATATCTGGCAACCCTATACTACCAGCAGAGTTAGCAGATAGTCCAGGTCACTTTGTCAGGCACTTAATCAGCCTATAGCCCCCGTGTCGCGTCCATATATCTGTCCGGTGTGTGGTACAAAGCGCAGGAGGTGTGAGGCCCTGAGGAGACCAGCGCCTGTCTCTGGAGTCGGTCCAAACAAAGGACATTTTAGCGCCGCGCGTGTTTAGACAGTGGAGCTCTCCTCGGCTTTATGTTTATCCACACTGACAATGACTGCGATTTATCTGACCCATGTGTTTCTGAGAGATCAAAGGAGATGTGAAAATGAAAAGTTGTGAATTTAAAGGTGCAGTGTGTAACATTTCTGGTGGAGGGTCCGTCAGGCAACCCCGACGGATCTGTTTAATGTCATACTGTGGAACATTCTAGGCAGAGCAATGACATATCCATAGAAATAAGCAGGTGACCAACCCCCAACCAAAAAGTTACATTTATTTTGTTGCTGTGTTGCACATTGATATGCGTGATGTGTTTTGAAATACTGACTATATACAAAGGGACGGTAGGACTATAGGCTGATGGTATGGGATAATATGAAACTGTAACTTGTAGCTATGTATTTTGTTTTGTGTATATCTGGGGCCCCTTCTATAAGCTAAGGCAGCTTCTTGGCAGTTCCCTTTTACAAAACTTCTATACAATTGTGTGAAGTATTTTAAATGTTTGTATATGTTTTGTAAATGAATAAACAAAAATATATTGTAATTGCAACTGGGCGATAGGCTGGGTGATATGGTGATCTATACTCTGTGACGATCTGCTATTTTGTTCATATCGTCACATTGTCATCCACAGTTTCTGTATTTAATGCAGCATTATGCTCAAACAAAGACACTTTTTCACACCCAGGTGTCCTGTTGGTTAGGCTCTATAACCCTGGGCTCAGACTGCACCTGGTCCAGCTGCAGTTCAGTGTGGAGCTGCTCTTACTGCAGTGTGACACTCACATGAGGATCGGAGCTCTGCAGTTGCGGTCACCGCCTTTGAAGGCTGCACACATGAGACCACGTGGTCACACCATAAGAATTAATTTATTAAGGAAAAAGTCTGCGGCTCTGGCAAAAATAGAATCCACCTGAATTGATCTGGAGTGTTGCAGTACGTCCGCTGGCACCGCCAGACTGCACGACCCGCGCTCTGAGCCCCTTTTGCTACTTGTAATTATACAGAATACTTAAGGACCAGGACCAGAGCTGCACCGTGTGCAGTCTGAGCCCGGGGTAAAGGCTGTGAGTGAGTGACAGTTGGATCTAACCAATCACAGTGAAGTGTGAACTTTCAGAAGAAGCAGATGATTTTATTTACCTGTTTAAGTCAATAGAAATATACAAAGATCAAAATAATGATCTAGCACCCAGAAAATCCTGATATACATTTTTTGCCTCAGCTCTTTTGAACTTTACGATATGGGCTTACTCTTTTCTGAGAGATTTTGTTTCGTTACTCCTCTGCACGTTGATATGCTCATGTTAAGTGATTCAGTCTTGAGTTGGAACAGATCATCATCGTGCACTAAAGGTCAAAGGTCAGGGGAAGGAGAGGGTGGAGGAAACATCTGCTGCCATCTTTTCCAGTGCTGTGTGAAGCAACCTTGGATCAACTATGATATTCTATTGCGTTTGAATATTCAGTCTTTGAGTGATTTTTTAAATGTACAAAGTCTGGAACAAAAAGGGTGTGAATGTTCAGCTGTTGCTTCTGCAGTTCATCTTATACTTGTGTCACTGCAAATACTTCTGCTCAGACTTTTAAAACTCTTCTTTTTTTCTTTATGTTGTTCAGTGATGTTTTTAAATAGTGGGTTTTAAATATCAGGTAATTTTCTGATCTACATTATAATCTTGTTTCACCATCAAAAACATATCCAGGATTGTGTTTTGTTTCATTCACAAATGTTTAACTCACAAATCTGCTTATTTAAGCTGGGAAAACAGAAACCACACTGTTCCACCTTGTGATGTCATGTGGTAATACAGGAAGTGCTCCACTGTGTTTTTAAACTCCATACACCTTCACTGGAATCATTTGGATAAATTCAGCCCTGGAATTCCTAATCTCTGTTGAACTAAAGCTAAAATGTAGCTGTTAACTTGAAAACTACCCCTTCATGACATCACAAGGTGGAATAGAGTATTTTGAGCTTTGGAGATTTAGACAGACTAATAATAAAGGATTACTTAAACGTGTGAATGAAACAAATGAGGTAACAGCATTATAACATGGCTTAAAGCTCACAAGAGTCATTTTTATGTAATATAGGACCTTTAAAGATGATTCGTTTGGATTTGAAACAAGTGATTCTGTAATAGAACAAAATATGCATTATGTTCAACTAAAGGAAGATTCTAAAGGTTAAGGTTTAATGTTAATTCTGATAAAATACGCCTCCTAATTTTTTTTTTATATATGGAGAGATATGAGTCTGGTCACCACACCCTGCATCGCGCCTCGAGCCAGAACCAAATATGATTGTGTAATAAGACTTATTTCAGTGACCCATGTGAAAGAAAGGAGCTCACTGGCCAGCTTAGTGCTTCTCTCATTAATTCTGCAGAAATCCTCCATGTTTTTCAGTCCCTTGTCATATTTATTTACTTTTTTCCGCATAAGTATCCGTATTTGTTTTGCGTGTTCCTGATTGGCTAATCCACCTGTCAATCACGCCCCCACACTCACATCTTTGTAAATAAAGGAGCAGTGTGCATTCTGAATCCCAGGCAACGTCAGGACAGCATTTCCTATTTCTTGATACTTTGCAGCTGATGTCATCAACATTCCCTGGGGTTGTGATGCTAACTGAAAGCACTACTGTGTTAGAAGCTCTGTTAGTCAAGTTAGACTTTAATCTGAGCTTTATTTTAACACAATCTGACCAGAAGAAGAAGACCAGAGCTGGCTTGGTTGGAGCCACAACAGGTGAGATGATTTGTGTGTTTAAACACGTCTCTCACACGTAAAATTACAGTCACAAGCTAGCTAGCGTTAGCCAACAGTTTTTGAGTTAGTCACTCTCACCTTTTTGTTGAAAATCAAAAACCTAAACAGGACAGTGAACACTCATTTTGGTCACTAACTCCTGAAAACGTGTTGTTTAAATCCATTTTGTATATTTTCATTTCAGTTTTCAGACTATCTAAAGACATTTTTTGTCCGTGTTTGCTAATGTGTGCACTGTGTCACCATGGTAATCGCTGAACATTCCGCCAATAGAGATGCATATAGAACACCCCCAGAGTGACGTCACTGCAAAGTATCAATACTGTGATGTGGGCTTACTCTGTGTTAAAAACTGGACACAATCTCCGTAAACAGAAGTCAGTCAGGAATCCTCTGAATGAACAAAGTGGAGTCCATTTTGAGGAATTCACGTCTGTGTAAACCTGCAGCTTTAGTTTCTGTCTGAATGCCAGTTGAATCTTTTAAGCTCCATTCTCAAAGGGAGGGGCAGAAGAGGAGGGCACTGGACTATGTTTGGGCAAATATTCAGCCAAGGCCAAAACAGATCTCAATAATTCACTCCACTGATGTCCACTCAGATATGTGACTCTGCTCCACACTGCACTGATGTTTACAAATAAGGAAATGAGCCATTCAGTCTGTGTATCATGAGATTTTAGAAGTGATGCAGTTTTTAAAGTGCATTCACTCCTCCTGACTGCCCCTCTCAAAGTGTGGCTGTGGCATATTAAGAATAGGAATTGATTTACGGACAAAATAGTGAAATACAAACAGCTCATACTGATGCTCCTGAAAATGTGCTGTTTAAATCAATTTTGCAGTTTTTTTTTCTTGAGTTTTCAGACAATCTTAAAACTTTGTTGATAGTGTTTGCAGAAGTGTGCATTGTGGCTGCATGGTGACAGCTGAACATTTCACCATAGAGATACATGTAGAACACCCCCAGTGTGATGCCACTGCAAAACGTGGCTCTTGCGCCCCCATCTGGCAGCACGAGATCATCACATTCTAGACTCTGAAAACCACCAATTAGTATTTAATTACTTGGCATCTCACCTGCAAATGTATTCAATTTAGGTTTGTCTGAATACATTTCCATTATAATATGTAGAGCACTGTATTAGTTACTCTAAGATTTCCTGGGATCATTTCACAATAAACTTTGTGCACAGCAGCACGCTAGGTAGCTCACTGTGTCTCAAAGCTAACAGGTACTTTTTTAAAAAATCATAAAATATAAAATAAACAACCTATTAAAATTCAAATTAATTAAAATAAACATGCACCAGTAATTTTTATTCATAAATACTTCAGTTTGTGGTGTGATTTTAATAGTTATTATACCTCAAAATTAGCATTAGCATTAGCATTGAGACACAGACATCTCTCCAAACACAGTGTCCATCTTATTGATGTACTTTTTAAAATGTGGTCAGAAACCCACTCACTGTCCTCTGCCTTTTACGATTTTAATAAAAGTGACTGTTATCTTTAAATATTTATTCATTTTAGCACGATTCATCAAAAACCACATAGAGATAAATTGGACAGGAAGTAGTGACACTAACAGGACTGTTGTGCACAGAGCCTATTACACTTTTGCCATTCCTAGCATTAATTTACATAATCATCACAGGCAGTTTTACATGTTCAGTTAAGTCTCGAGTGAAATCCCATAGCATCCTTAGATAACACTTGTTTGTTTGTTCCGGCCATTCCCACCGAAGTCACGTAAGCGCCATTAGCACCAGTGTTATTCGAATGGAATGCCCAGTGTGTGTACAGGCGTGTCGTCCAATGTGGCCGTCCAGTTTGTTTGAGTTGTGTTTGGTAGAGCTATGAAGAGGAATTCTGTTTACAGTATGTGGCAGTCTGCTGGGAGGCATAAGGATGTGGCTGAGGGATCATTGTAGAAATAGATTTGGATTGCAGTTGATAACTCATTGCAGGATAAGGCCAGTTGTTGGTACAAATTATGCTATCTCCAAATACTGTCATTAACATATTTGGTAACACTTATAATAATAATAAAGCAGACCTATTATACAAAATCGACTTTTCAGAGCTTTTAACCATGTTATAGTTGTTTCCCGTCACCATTTACACACCCAGGTTGTACTTGGAGTGATTTGTGCATGTTTGAGCAATCTTTAATCGCTTATTTTCAAGACGCCTTTTTCCCAATCAACTCCTGTTTTCACCGTCACTGGCATACACCCACTGCTCTGTACTTACTTGAAATTACTTACTGAAATTTTATTTTCCTAATCACTGCTACAGATTCGGCAGTGTTGTGTAGTGACTTTGGCAAAACTGAAAATAATGCTACTCCATTGGGCATCAGAGTTTTCTAATGCGGAAGTCGGTGGACTTTTTTCTTTAATTAAGTCATTTTAGATGAAGATTATGATTTAAAACATCTAAATTATAACATAATGAGTGTCATAGATTATAACTATATAGCAGACTCAAGCACAATAGGTCTTCTTTACTAAAGCATGAATAAAGTATTTTTTAAGTATTCAGAATGAACTCAGTTAATACCTTAAATCTTAACTCCTATCCCCTTATGTAGTTACTAAGCCTGATCATTCTTAATAATTTGTTCTTAATGTTTCTTTATGAATTAAGTCTTTGTTCTGCTTTATTAAGACGTGTAGTCATTATAAAGTGGTACCAAATCTTCCACTGATTTGAACCACAAGTAACACATTTTGCAATCTCTCTTTGCACATCTTAGTTTCATAACGGTCCATGTTAATGTCCTTATTAAGTCAGTAACATTTTTGCACAATTTGAAAGTTTATCCCAAGATATCACTCAAGATAAAGTAAATTGTTTCTAACAACCCTGCCTTTTTCTGTTTTAATTTTTTGCAGGGTTGCCAAGGCTATGAAACTAGCGCTGTACGAGACTCCCACGGGATGGAGATACTTTGGGAATTTGATGGACTCCGGCCGGTGTTCGCTCTGTGGGGAGGAGAGCTTTGGGACAGGTATGGTCTGACTGCGCCCCTCACTTACCTCTCACACAGGTATGGGCTAAAATAATGATTCTCAAACTGTGATACTCAGCCTTTGTTCAAGGTACAACGATTCCTGTCTATTTTAAATGTTTTTTTTTTAATTACTTTGGAGAAGATACAAATTTTCTAACTCGATTTTGATACTAAGGAATAGTCTTCATTCTCAATACAGATTCTGATACAACAATGATAATAAAAACAACTGTTTATTTAGACAATAGAATGTAATTTTTAACATTAAATCGTAGTACTTCCTTTTATATTACCATGTGATCTTCTATCTTCTATAGTGGTTCATGGGCGTATACTAGTCTATGTGCTCTTATGACTTATTTTTTTTAGTTTTGATACTAGTTTTACTATAGCGAAGTATCTGATTTTGGATACTTTTGACAGCTCTAGTTTGGAGTCATTTTAATCAACATTTTTGTCTTCATTTGGGTTAGTACTTGTTTAGAATCACTGTAGTTTTTGTTGAAGTTATATTTAATATTAGTTGAGGACCTGGTATTCATGGGTTTCATCTTCCTGTATATAGGTGACATCTTGAGGATTTTTGCTCATTCAAAACGTATAATATATTGTTTTGAATTGTTCATTACTATGGCAGCAATGCAGGATTTTCATTCTTCTGCAACCAAACCCACGGACAGTACTGGTTTAGATCACAAGGTACTCGGCAGCCAAATATTTTCCTATTTAGTGATAAAAGAATCTTGTATAACGTATAGGCCTAATGTATTTCCTTGTCGCCAGATACAAGATTTTATTATGATTCGTGTTAAAGTTAGTATAGGCCTATATATTGATACTGAAGTATATTTGCCGTACACTGTTTTAACACATTGACACAGAGTCTAGAACAGCATAACGCACTGCTCCAAGTTGTTTAATCCGCTAATACCATGATCCCACCAACTGAAAATAGTTCAGTTTTAAATCTGACAACCTTTTGCTCGTCCATGGATGTTCAAAGCATTAGTTATTTCTGTTTAGTTTAAGACAGTAGTTCATTTGTTTATCCATTGTTATGGTGATGCTCACGGTGTAGTGATATAGAACAACTGCCACATTTACATAAGAGCTTTAATTCCGATTAAAAGTAAGTTAATTCAGAATAAAAATTAATTCCGCTTTTCAAAGACCATGTAAACACTTGATTCCTAATGAAAATGATTTATTCGGAAATTAAACTTAATTCCGAATTAAGTGTGATTTATTCAGATTTTAAAGCCAAATTAATTTATTCCTCGATCATGTAAACGTTTATTCCGCTTAAAAATAATTCTCGTTGGGTCGCGAGATGGCTGGTCTCGAACTGAAACATTTTATTTAAACAGTGCGCCGGACGAACTACAAATAATGAAAAGAGTGGATAGCAGAAAACATAAAAACACTAACCAAACCGAGATGACAAAAAGCCGGTAGCAGCTGATTGTGCGTTTTCTTCCGGTCGACGTAAATACGTTCGTGTCCCTGTCCAATCAGAACCCTTCCCGACCCCCAGACGTTGAGTGGAATTAAATAAAGCCGATTTAACGTGTTTCCCATGTAAACCTCAATTCAGAATTATTATTTCCATGTAAATAATTTAATTCCGCAACTATTTCATTTGGAACAATTAATTCAGAATTAAAAAACATCATGTAAACGTGGCCAGTGATAAACTGTTTAACCGGTACTACCTGTATGTACTTGTGTTAGCGTTAGAATTCTCATTGAACGTGGTACAAATGGTTAAATCCACCTGTCACAAACTTCTGGCATTGTTGAGCCTGACCGATGTCAGTTGGTTGGAAACCCTGGTCTTGAAGAAGGTCCTTAGTACATGTGTGGTGCGGAGTGAAGCATCATGGGAGTTCCTTCTATAGCAGCTGTTGAGGTGTATTTGTAAACAAAATGGGGGTTGTTGCTTAAATACTGTCAGTGATGTGTATAATGTAGATTCTTGAGTTAAAGAGTAATCAACAAAACTACAAACTCCAACTTAATCTGTAATGTCTAAAGTTTAAAACATTTATATTTCTTGTAGCTCATATTTAAAAGTATTGAGGTATTGTTGTTAAAATTTTACACAAAAAAGAAAATGTCTCGTTTTCATTTCTTACTGAGCTGATCACTGATTCGTGACCCTTATCCCCATTCCAATTGAACACAGTGAGCTTTTGTTTGCATTTTTCAAACATTTTCCATCAAAACTATACGGACCTCATATCTTTTCATTTGACTGTTCCTCTTAAACAGCAGCAGACATCTTGGTTTTTCAGATCCGTGTTAGAGTGAGCGTACGTTGCCGCAGGAGACTGTGTGTGCAGCAGTGATCCGGGAGCTCGTCTCCTTTTATAGCAGAAGAATGGGGATTATTTACACTTGTAGTCAGGGTCACAGCCCCCACATCTCTCAGCGCTCACAGGCCCACGATGTAGGCACTCTGGAAGACTACGAGACACAACTATTGAGCAACACACAGAATACAGCCAGGCCTTTAAAGGATAAGACTCCGCCATTTATTTTGTGTTTTCGATTTTAGACATTAATGTTACTGGTGAAGGTAATTGGGAGTAACAATGCCAGGAACATGGGTAAAGGAATGTATTTAAGATGATGAATTTTTAATAAACATGACCTAACTGTTTCCCGAGATAAGAGGTAAACATTGTCAAATCAAATATGGCGTCTACTGATAACAATGGTAACGCTTAATTGCTTAATAATTACAAAAACATTGGACAAGACTCTGATTTGACTTGCCAGTTTCAATAATGAAATCCAGTTAGTATAAACCTAAAAGGACTCTGATCTGAACCCTTTCCACCTAAACCCTGCAGCCAATCATTAATCAGTGTCTTTAACAGTAACAGTAGATGCTGCCCATATCCTGAAAAAGAGGAAAACTTATACGTGTCCTCCATCTGCAGGTTAAGGTTCTGGCAGCCCAGGTTCAGTTGTGATTGTAGTAGTAAAACTGTAATATGAGGGCAGGATACACCTTCCTTTCAAAGTGTTTTCATGGTTTTCTAATTTTAACTTTGAACATCCCAACTTCGCGCCTTTGGTGAATATTTATCATAGTCGGACATCAGTTAAGTGGAAGGAAAGTTGAGAAGAAAAGTACAAAAATACAGCTGAGTTTTAAAATGGAGTACCTCAATGTCATAAACACCAAAAATACCATTCAAAATGCAAGGACCATTTACACGCAACAAAGACATTTTTCTTGCAGTTTAAACATTAATTTATTTAAATTAAGGCGCTTTTTTTTATTAGCCTAATCATAATCATATATTCATATCTTATATTGTGCAGTTTAGACAGGTTTTGGCCGTTTTTAACATTACGTTTGCTAGAAAATATTTATGGAATTACTTCTATGTGTGTCCAACCAAAAAGTAAAGATATAAACATCACCACAGTGTAGTACATTTTTAGTTAAATATAATTCTGTACTTAACCTGTACTGTAATATGTACTTTAAGATCTACAAATAGATATTGGGGATACTGTATATTCTAGGTACTGAGACTTGACTTAGAAGTTAGTTTACTGGTTGTCTACTTCTGTTTAAGTGAAATGGTCAAATGCTAAATCATGTGACTGATAAAGATCTACAGATATCAGAGCGATTGTGAGATAAAAATGGAATCTAGATAATGTAAAAATGGAAAGGACTTCACTTGGGAGTTTACGGCTTGTCTCTCCATTTAAGGCTAAAAGAGCCAGAGCACAATCAGTTGCAATAAGTCCTGGGTGTCACTTGCAGATAAATACGACTTTCAAGTGTAAATCAAACTTTTCTAGACTAATTAAAGGTGGACTGTGTAACTTTTCCGGTGGGGGGAGTCCGGTATCTGTTTTTCTCAATGGAGATGTTATTATTTTGCCTGGAATGTTCCACAGGACGGCATTAAACTTATCTATCTTGCGTTTATTAATTTATTTCTAGCTCTGGCAATCATCCGCTGTTGCCATAGTGATTAAGCAATTTAAATAAAAAAAATGTATATGTTTATAAGGAAACATTATGCCTGAAATCCAAGAATAGGTGTTTTAGTAGACATTCTTTTGAGCTTGCCACTCCAAAGATCTGACCTATAACTTGGCCCGGTAGTGTCCCCTGCTCCTCTGCATGGAAAAAAGATACGTTTAATGCCATACTGTGAAACATTTTGTGCAGAGCAATCTCCATGGAGACAAGCAGGTGGTGGAATTTGCTATGTAACTGTCAGATTTGTTGACCGGTTTTATGGTTAATATCTCTGTAATTCCTGGGACTATCCAAATGAAACGAAAACTGGCACAAAGTTCAAAGTCTTCTCTGTCAACACAAATACACAAAAGTGAAATTAGGCTTTCACAATAGCTTCAGAAAGTGGGGCAATTATTCCACCGTAAAGACGTGATTATTGTCAGCTGAAAAGACTTGAAATTGTGATCTTAATATGGCAGGTTTGTGAAGCCAGTCCCAAATAAACATAGATAAGATCCAACATTGTTCCATGGTAGAGATTAAACCTGTCTATCTAAATAGGCTACATTACAGGTCAGATCTGTGGAACTGCAACCCTATTCACAGAGAGAATTAGTGTATTTTTGAGCACTAGAAACATGCGTAATGAATAAATTCTAGACCCATGTGTTTAATGTAATACCATGGAACATTTCTTTAAATAATAAAAAAAAACCACATCATTTGTTCGACATTTTCAACAATGAATCTCCCGTAGAGCTGCACAGGCCCGTGCCCTTCATTCAGAAATTATGACACAATCAAATCCTAGACCGTGAACACAACCTTTTGGAATTTGGTTGTGGTGTGGCGACAGTATCTGGAGCTTTATTCTCTGACACAGAAGCCAGTGGAGGCCTGGCTGGTTTCTCTTTGCACTTTTTCCAACAGTTGCTGACACACAGTTCACAGTTATGCAGTGATACAGACACAAGGAGACACAGCGTAGGGTCCAGATTAAGCTCAGCAACTGTCACTTTCCTAACAGCTGTATGCCACCACACACACATACACACTTCACAGTTGGAGATTTGAAAGGATGCTATTTGACAAAAAACACAACACAATATAAAGTTTGTGTTTTTTTCTTTTTATTGTTTTGGAAATGCTATATTTGCCGAAACAATACTGGTAGATAGAGACATGCACATCTAATCAAAAGTGCGTGCTGGGATCAAAGATAAATATTGTACAAAAGAAAAAACAGTTCTTTGGAGCTCGCAAATTAGTATTTTAATGACAACACAATGTGATGTTGTCATTAAAATAAACATTTGGGCGCTCAAGAGAACTGCAGTGCATATTTGCCAAAAACAACGCTAAGTCACTCCCCCTTCAGAGTGCTTTCACAATGCTATCGCAGTCATTGTGTGTTACGGTAATAAAACTGCCTCACATTGCATCAGGTTTGTGAAGTTGTATATTTATGAAAAATGGCCATATGGGAGCATGGGTGACGCAGGCTTGTGGGCTGAGTTTTAGACCGGCTTATGCTGCTAATTGTAAGGACGGTTTGAATAGTACGGGAAAGATTACAAGATTATTCAAACATGAAAGTTCCAAAAAGTCAATTTTGCATAATAGCCCCTCTTTAATGATCATAATTAAGCCAAATAAATAGACTAAAATTCAAAGATTGTTAATCTACCAATACACTCTTGCACTTCTAACTCTTGCAAACCGCTCATTCTCCTATCCTCCTACTATACGAGCCTTTTTAATGGATTTCTTGTGTTCTTCCTTTGCTGCTCTGAGCTCCAGGGAGGAAACATTATAACATCTTCATTGCATTCAAATGTCAAAGTGCCCCTGAGCAGATACCTTTACTGTGCAGCTGTCCAACAAACAGACTGATTGTTCCCCAGTGAAGAGGCTGCAAACTGCACACTCACCCAGCCCCTGTGTGCTTCAGTGTGTGGACCATAGACTGTATATGGGTGGGATGTACAGGCATAATATGTATAAGTATATGTAGGCATATGTTTAAATGTTCTGTATACATCCAAGAAGAAGAACTTGTTTTGAGTGCAACAAATAATAGACAATAGCAACCAAAGTTACATTGCAAAAACTGGAAAATAAAACTGTAAACTTTTTGGGTTCATATAGATTTGGTATAGATTCGGACTTCTTTCAGGCTATTTCATACTGTTTTCAATGTATGGTCTGCCACCTGCTTGTCTCCACGGAGATGTTAAATGCCTAAAATGTTCCACAGTATGGCATTTATTCAATTCTTGGTGTTTTTCTATTGCTAAGAACACTGAAAAACATACATTCTACTGTGAGCCGGCTTGCCTCTCCACAGATCCGGCCATGTTACTTGGCTTGATGATGTCGCCTGCTCCACCTCCACTTGTCTCTGTGTAGATTATAGATACGTTTAATGCCCTATTGTGGAACATTCCTAGTAAAGCAACAACATCTCCAAAGAGACAAGCAAACGACAGACCATCCACCAGAACTGTGACATACTGTAGTGCTCCATTGATACATATTAAAACCAGAAGAAAATAGCTTGAAATTGTGTAAGCCATTTTAACTCATGTGAATACTACTTTATGCAGTGCAGTTGTCTCGTTGGAGTTAACTGTCCGTTTGTCCTGCACAGGTTCAGACCACATTCGGGAGAAGGACGGGCTGTGGTCCGTGTTGGTCTGGCTGTCCATCATGGCCGCTCGAAAACAAACTGTGGAGCAGATCGTCCGAGAGCACTGGGCCAAGTTTGGACGCCATTACTTTTGCAGGTAAAACTTCAAAATTAAATATAAACAACTTGTAGTTATTCATTTGTTCTCTAGAGGAATGTTTCCCAACACGACGCAGTTTACACAATCACTTAACCAGGGAGTACTTGGAATTATTATTATTTCAATAGAAAGGTGGTTTGAGTATTTGAATATAAAATGTTTTTGTAGTACATTTTATATCCTGTTGATAATTGTGGACATCTGTATGATTAATGGTCCTATAATACACAAAACTGACTCTTGTGAGTTTTAAGCCATGTTATAATACTGTTACCTCCTCCAAAACACACCTGGAGTTGTGTTTTGTCTCATTCACACGTTTAAGTAACTCTTTATTATTAGTCTGTTTACATCTCCAAAACTCAAAATGCTCTGTTCCACCTTGTGATGTCATGTAGTAGTTTTCATGTTAACATTTACCTTTTACCTTCAGTTCAGTAGAGATTGGCTAGTGAAGGTGTATGGAGCTTAAAACACAGTGGAGCACTTCCTGTATTAGCACATGACATCACAAGGTGGAGCGTTTCTGTTTCCAAATATGCAGGATTTGTGAGTTAAACATGAATGAATGTGTGAATGAAACAAAACACAACTCCAGGTATGTTTGCGACGAGGAAACAACATTAAAACATAGATCAGAAAATAGCTTCTGTGAGATATTAGATTTTTTTCTTACCCGTAGTGCTGTTATGTGAGTTTACATACCAGGGCTGGGTCTCCAGTTGAATAAAAATGGTAGCTTATATAAATATATTGTTAATCATTATCAGTGTAGCAGTTATCAAATGGATTATTACTAAAGTCACACCAGTACACATTATAGGGTGTACTTTAGACATAAAAGTTGGAGACTACTGCTCAAGAGGTCTAACTTTACGAAATACTACGAACCATAAACTTTCTCTCCGAAGCCTTCACCTTTGTCCCTTCGTTCCTGGCTTTCCAAACTGCCTGTCATGAGCTCTTATTTTATCCTGCTCCCTGTGAGGCAGAGATAGTTGCCAACATTCCCGAATACAGTGAATGCTACATCATTTCATATTCCCACAGTGAACCTTTTTAAGAGCTTTTTAAAACACAGCGAGCGGGGGGACCAGGACATTCCCAGTTGGTAGCACTCTCACCTCACAGCAAGAGGGTCCTGGGGTTAACTGATTGATTGTTTTCCAGTTAGTCACTCTTACCTTTTTGTTGAAACTAAAACACCTAAACAAGACCATAGACACTCGTACTGATCACAGGGTTTCCGCCAAGTACTCCTGTGTCCCCCAGGAACATAAAGCCTGGTTATAGTCCAGTGCCAAGCTCCAAACAGGTGGGCTTTGGCATCCTGACGCAGAGTTAAACCGTTCCAGCTTCTGCGGAGCTAAACAGGGTCCAGGTGCATGGTGGGAATTCGAAGGATTGTATTAATATTTATGTAATAAAAACAATAAAGTGAAAACAAAGAAAATTACATTAGGCTCATTTACCGACATTTCTGTGCCATCTGTTCCAAGTTGTTTTATTTAGTTGTTTATATAGACTCATTATAAACCAATAATATTTAATACAGATGGGGGCAGCCAAAATGAATATTGTTAAATGCAGGAAGTTCAGAGGGTCTAGTCACTGAGAAAAAATGATGGGGTTAAACATTTGTGAATTTACCTTTTAGATATTTCTTATGAGAACACAGTGTAATGAAAAGGGGAAACTAGCTTTTGCTCCTCATCTGGGAGTACGACATTATCACATTATAGAATGTGAAAACCATGAATTGATCATTTACAGCTGACAAATTTCTCCCATATTATCAACATTCCCTGGCGATGTGTTGCTAACTGGAGGCACTGCTCTGTCTGAAGCTCTGTTACTCAAGTTAGACTTTAATTTGAGCTTTGTTTTAACACAATCTCACCAGAAAGAACTGAATTTTGTGCTGCTAAACAAGTCTCTCACACATAAAATTACAGTCACCAGAAAGCTACCATTAGTTACGCTTACCTTTTTATTGAAAATCAAACACCTAAACAGGACAATGAACGTTCGTATTGATCACAGGCTCCTGAAAATATGTTGTTTAAACCAGTTTTTGTTTTTTTTCTTTCTTTTTTTTTTTGTGTTTGCTAATGTGTGCATTGTGTGTCACCGTGGAAACTGCTGAGTATTCCTCTGTAGACTTCCAGTACATGCAGAACCCCCAGCTTGATGTCACTGCAAAGTATTAATAAGCAATTAAACACATTATAATGTCTTGTATGTATTCCAGGTTTGACTATGAGGGCTTGGATCCTCGCGCTGCCTTTTATCTGATGAAGGAGCTGGAGGGAGTGATCTCGGATAAGGCGTTCATGTACCAGAAGTTTGCAGTAGGAGACCACATGTACAGTGTGGAGAAGGCCGATAACTTTGAGTACATCGACCCAGTGGATGGAACAGTGGCCCGAAACCAGGTCAGTGTGGAGGGGAGTGAATGACAGTATGTTATGTCCATTCTAAGGTTGTAAAAAGTATTGAAAACCAGATACTAATCGATACTAATGAACTAAAACTATATACTTATTTTAGCAAGTATCAGCAACAACAACAACAACAAAAAGTCATAAAAACATGACAAAATTGAACCTTTCCTGAATAGTTGTACAATAATCTTATACCTTCAGTCTAACCACTGAGCCACACAGTTTCACAAACACTGTACTTACTTAATTTGCCCATACATTTATGTAAACAATGGAAATTAAGTAGACTAATGAAACCTTTCCATGTATCATTAAGTTATTAGCAATCCCAAACACGAACAGCAAATGGTTGCATGATAAAAATATTAAAGCATGTAACATAAACCTATACATTAGTTGTTTGTATGGTATTGAGCTTATGTTTTTGCCAGATGGTAGATTCCACATAACACGTCTGAAAGAAGGGTGAGGAAATATTATACTTCCTTCCTCGTAGCTTTAATCTTTGACTCATCCTAAACACAGTTGTCCAATCACGTGCTGAGTCGACAAATACTCGTCACTGACTATCATGACTATCTCATCTCAACAGTATTTTATGAGCAAGTATCAATACAAAAAAATCATATAAACAGGACAAAACTGGACGTTTCCTGAATAGTTCTGGAATGATTTTGAGCTTCAGTACAGGTGTGACCCTGTAAGATCTCATGGTAACACAGAGGAAGTTCCTATTATTATGTGTTGAAAATGACATTCTATATGATTGCTTAATATCCAAAATCAAGTTTGAATAGTGAGCTGAAATGTATTTTTATTTGGATCACCAGGGTAGTATTACATTCAATTGCAAATCCTTATTAAACTAGATAAAACTAGATAAATTTGAGAGCAGCTGTTCAGATGCATGTATAGCCAGCGGATGCATAGATGGCGTACAGACATTGGGTGAAATTTTGTTCTGAATAAAACTAAACACAATTTAACTTGGTAGCAGTAAGTTAGGCTAGACACAGAAGCATGTTTGCCAGTTTCCACCCACACCCCCTCTAGTCACTCATACAACATTCTTACACTGCCTTTGTGATTGGAGTGTCTTGCCCAAGGACACAACCACTGAGCTACTTCCACCTGATTCCAGGACATTATCACTATTATAACTTGGTGTCGTATTTATTTGTTTGAGTATTTGATTGGATAGCCTAGCAGGAATATTGTGTTCATGGTCCATTGGCTTGCCATAGATTGTCTAGATATATAATGAAATGAAGTAAGTCTTACAAAACTGAACAAAAAATGACTTTGTGAGTTGGTTCACATGAGGTTATGTCTGCCTGGGGACTGTTGAAAAATCTTCCATTTTAGCGAAACAGTCAGTTACGTGTCTCTGGTGATTTTGGGAGCTCCCTTGTTTGGAAAGCATCTGTTTTTCATTTTCAGCATTATGAATATTACATAAAAACATGTTCTTTTAATCACATATTTTACCATTGTGCTTCATGTATGTTTAGCAGCTCTGGTTGGTAGATACTGTACTTATTTTCACTCTTTCCTGTGTATCTAGGAGTCCCAAACAGGTATAGCATATGGCTGCATGATGAAAATAAAGGTTAATACTTTGCAGGTGGTGCCATCAACATTTCCTGTGGGTGTGATGTAAACTGAAAGCACTACTCTGTTAGAAGCTCTGTTACTCAAGACTTTCATTTGAGCTTTATTTTAACACAATCTGACTAGAAAGAGCTGGCTTGGTTGAAAGTACAACGCGTGGAATTATTTGTGCCGTCTCGTGTTGATCACAGGCTCCTGAAAATGTGTTGTTTGTATTTTTTCTTGAGTTTTTAGACGATCTTAAACTTGTTTGTCTGCGTTTGCACCCTCAGCGTGATGTGACTGCAAAGTATCAATAGACTAATGCAAGATTTATCACAGTCAAATCGGAATCTCAATTTGAATGGACACAATAAGCAAATACCAAAGACAGCAATGATTTCATTCGATTGCAAACAACAAAATCTCCTGTCTTATTATCAGGTGATCCTTTGCAACTGATGTCGTCAAGATTCTCTGGGAGTGTGATGCTGATGTCGGCACTGCTCTGTCTGAAATTCTGTGACTCAAGTTAGACTTTAATCTAATATTTATTTTAACACAATCTGACCTTTAAGAACTGACTTAGCTGGAACTACAACAGGAGAGATGGTTTGTGTGTGTGTTAAACAAGTCCCTCTTAAACAACATTAGTCACAAGCTATCTGCATTAGCCAACGGTTTTGCAGTTAGTCACTCTCACCTTTTGTGTTGAAAATCAGACACCTAAACAGGACCGTGAACGCTCATATTGCTCACAGGCTCCTGAAAATGTGCTGTTTAAATGAGCTGAGTTGAGTTTTCAGACTTATCTTAAAACTTTTGTGGCTGTGTTTTCTAATGAGTGAGACTGCTGACCCTGACCTCTACAAACGTCAGGGTCAACGATACTGATCATTTAGAATCCAGAGGAACCGATGGCCGATGATGTCTGTCGATATTTTTGGGCTAATATACAGAGCCAATTTAGACACATTTTTTAAATTATAATTTAGTACAAACTCATCCACAACCAGCATTAATTAATTCATCAATCATTTGGTGGTGGTAAGCCACTATTGTAGCCACAGCTGCCCTGGAGCAGACTGACAGAAATGAGCTTTTCAATCTGCGGCATCTGCCCCTCTGACCACCACCATCACTCCTGCACACACCACTTTCTTACTCAGCGATGTGTAGTGTAGTCACATTTTTACAGTACCCCCTGTGAACTAAAGTGCCCAAACTAATCTTTATGGATGTATTTTTCATGCATATTTAGGCTGCTGGATGGGCCAAATAAAATATCGGCTTGTGGAGGTTTATGGCCGATAGCTGATACACTAAAAAGGGCAAATATCGGCCTGATATTTGGCAGATATATCGGCCTATCTCTAATGTAAATTCTTGGCATTAGTTTAGCAGTTCATATTTCACTCTTCTCTCTGTGGTGATTGCTTATGCACATGTTTAAAATGTGCACTTTGAAGAGAATCCAGCTCTCAAAACAAAAATTGCAAATCTAATGGTAATCTCAGTGTTTGTTACGTGCCTGTTGCAGCCCTAGATGCCGCAAATCAGAAAGAAGACTGAATAAATATTGTCCTAGGAGTGTTGAGTTGACCAGCTGACTGCAGAGAGGTGTGGACTTCCTCATAGCATCGGAGGCTTTGATAGTCTTTGACCCCTCCTAAAATCACTATGTGTTTAAGCCTGTACACAGTTGTCCGGTCCCACATGTGCCGAAGCGCTGAGTCGACCTGACCTGACTACAAACACTCGTCACTGACTCTGCATGCTTCACATCAAAGGGGGAAACTGGACACTGCAGCCCTTTGCTTCTGTGTTCAAAGAAAGTTTTAGGTTTGCTCACCATATGCTTTTCAACAAGTGAGCATTTTTGTCCTTTTTTATCATTTGTTGTGAACTAACTCCCTGTTAACTAGAATTATAATGTCTTTAAAGGTTCTATATTAAACAAATTGGATTCTTATGGGGTTTAAGCCATGTTATAATGTTGTTACCTCATCAAAAACATACCTGGAGTTGTGTTTTGTTTCATTGACACGTTTGAGTAACCCTGCATTATTAGTCTGCATATATTTCCAAAGCTCAAAATGCTCTGTTCCACCTTGTGATGTCATGCAGTAGTTTTTAAGTTCACAGCTACTTTTTACCTTTTGTTCAGTATAGATGGGAAATTCTAGGTCTGAAATGATCCAAATGATTCTAGAGAAAGTGTATAACGTAAATCAGAAAATAGCGTAATATGGGTCTTTTTATGCAGTTTTTGTTGTTACCATGGTTACAGTGGATGCTAGCCCTAAAAGCGCGTTAGCCTCTCAGGTAATCCTCGTCCTCATGGCCTCTCCTGTTTGTTATTACAGCCGCATGCTTCTGGACAGACTTAGATCAGCTGTTGTGTCTCTCACTCTGGCCCTTCCATCATCTGTCAGGACAAAAGCTTTTAGAGATTTTAAACCTCCCATGTTCTGCTTATCTTATCTATCTTATCTTATTATTTTAACTTTTTATTTGACAAGTTTGTACAGGCTCTAAGCTGTTTTCTTTATCATAACAGAGAATAATGTGTGTGTAGAGAAAATGACCCGACAGAGGTGGCTACGGGGTAATACATATCATTTAAAATCATTTTCTGACATATAACTTCATTTAAAATATATTCCTGAACTCAAATAAACCATTACTTTTTGATTTTTAAATGTGTTTCTAAAATGTAATCTTATCATCACTTTTATGTTGTGCCTGTTATCTTTTCTCCATACAAAAGATGTATTTGTTTTGGACTGTTAATTGCTATGACGACTGTCCTTATTTTTCATCATTTTGAAAAATAAATATGTATTTTTTCATGACCGATACTGATACCGATTATTTAGAATCCAGAGGAAACGATGCCCCATAACCATGATATTTTTCAGCCAAGATATATCACAGATTTTGGTCATTTTCTCCAAATTATTTAATTAGAATTCAGTACAAACACATCCACAAACTTCTTTTACTACAGACTTTATAGAGTCCAGTGCAGTCACATTTTTGCACTGCCCTATTTAGACTTAAAAGTGCATTGTAACTTTGCTGGTGGAGGGTCCATCACCTGCTTGCTTCTATGGAGATGTGATTGCTCTGCCTGGAATGTTCCACAGTATGACTTTAAGCAGCTCTACTTTACATTTCATTCACATTCATTTACAGGTGGTTTTATAGCTCAAAAATACCTAGAAAAACAGGCATTCTGACTGTGAGCGGGGTTGCCTCTTCGCAGATCTGACCTGTAACTTGATCTCGTTTGGTCTCCATGAAGATAGAAAGATTTAAAGCCATACTGTGAAACATTCCAGACATGGAGAGAAGCATTTGACGGACCCTCCACCAGAAAAGTTACACAATGCACCTTTCAAATTTGTTCATCGTTATGGGAATCTCATTTTTCATCGTTCTGAAACTCAAGGATTGGAGATTAGATGTTCATGTAAAAATGAACTGAAATTTTGCCCTTCATTGTGAAAAATTCATCTATAATTTCTTGTTTTTGCCTTTACATTAACCAAAACATTTAGCTCAGCCGACTTCACTAAGCTCTTCACATGTTGAGGGAATACCATGTCTGCACCGCACTAAAATAGAAGCCGGTGTATGGATGCATATATGTGGGATTATCAGGCAGCGGCATGGACGCCTCTGTGGTCCTCTGCATTCTGCTCTGTCTAAGTATTTTACCCAGACTGACTGACACACACAGCTTCAAACACACTGGTGCTTTTTAATAGACTCCACAGATTTAAACTGCATTGTCCTCTCTAAACAGCTATTATTGGTCTGCTTACTCTGTGGGTACTGAGAGAGAGGAAGAGAGGGAGGGGGAAGAGAGAAAGAGAGAGAAAAAAGAGAGACAGAAAGAGAGAGAGAGAGAGGGAAGGAGGGAGAAAGACCGAAAGAAGGAGAGAGAGAGAAAGGGAGGCAGAAAGGCAATCCAGAAAGTACAGAATAAAGGACCTATATTACGCAAAATTGACTCTTGATCTCTTTAAAGGTGCATTGTGTAACTTTTTTGTTGGAGGGTGCTTTTCTCCATGGAGATGTTTCACAGTATGGTAGTGACAGGTCAGATCTGTGGAGAGGCAACCCCGCTTACAGTCAGAATTCATGTTTTTCTAGATATTTTTGAGCTATAAAACCACCTGTGTTTGAATAAATGTAAGGTAGAGCTGTTTAATGTCATACTGTGGAACATTCCAAGCAGAGCAATGACGTATCCATAGAAACAAGCAACCAAAAAGTTACATAATGCACCTTTAAGCCATGTTATGTTTTTTATCTCGTCAAAAAAAAAAAAAAAACTGGGGTTGTGTTTTGTTTCATTCACACATGTTTTTCAGTAGCCCTTGATTATTCTTCTGTTTACATCTCCAAAGCTTAAAACGCTTTTTTCCACCTTGTCAAATTAACAGTTACTTTTTATCTTTTGTTTAGATTGGCAATTCTGGGCTGAAATGATCCAAATGATTCTAGTGCCAGAGGAGTCGCAAGGGCTAAAGAGAGAAAAGAGAAGGAAGGGAGAGAGGAGAGATAGGGGGAGGAGGGAGAAAGATGAGAAAGTCAATGCCAGAGGTACAATGCCAGAGGAGTCACAAGGGTTAAAGACTGAGAGAGAGAAACAGAAACAGGGAGAGAATGTTGGAGAATAAATGTTGGAGATAAAAGAGAGTACGGATGGTGAGAGAACAAGAAGAAGGACAGAAAAAGAAAAGCGGCAGAGGAGCTGTCAGTTCGGACGTCTCTTATTAACGCTGTCGCTCTTCACTCACACTTTAAATGTAACTGGAGTGGGCCAAAGCCAGATTAGCAACATGGCTAGTGCTTTACTTTTAGCCGTGCAGCCTATAAACTGAGAGGTTATGAAAGTTACAAAGAATAAATATAGTAATAATGACGCGCAGGCTTTTTAAATAGTCGTTTAAATTTAATTAAAGAGGGCTGTTTTGCAAAATCGGCTTTTTGGAGCCTTCTGCGATGTTATAATGTGCCCATCAAAAACATGACCGAAGAGGTTTTTCTATGTCATCCATACATGTCATTTAATTTAAGTAATTTAGCGATCTCTCCTATTCGATCCATAGACTGTATAAAGAAGTGGGCTAAAGGAGTGTGACGTCACCCATAGCTGAATTTGTTCAACCGAAAGAAGTGGCGCAGTATTTTTTCCTAGCTGTTTTTGTTTGTATATTTGTGTAGAAATGTTTTCAAAAATAAACCCCTCAGCGTTTTTAGCAAATCTCTAGCAATAATAAAAAATACTTTTATTTTTCAGTCCTGTTCAGAACTGTAGTGGAGTAGAAAGTACAGACACCTGCTCTCAAAAGTAAAAAGTATCCGTTTTAAAATCTACTAAGTAAAGTACAGATAACTACATTTTTTACTTAAGTACAGTACTTTACTACTTTTACTTCGTTACCTTCCACCACTGGGTTCCATATTAGGAATAGGAATTTATTTACAGACAAAATAGTGAAATAAAAACATGTAGAGTGGGTTAATACGAACATTTTAAGACCAAAATGAGGAGGCTCGGTTAGGGAGAGAGAGGGGTGACGATATTCCATTGTTAAGTCAATGGGAGCCAGGGTCCAATTTCGCGCCCATGTTCACTTCCTATTTGTAACGCTGCGGCTAGCGGGTTAGCTATGTCCATTTATATATACAGTCTATGATTTGAACACTATTTACGGTCACCAGCAAGATTTGTCCTTTGCCCAAGCCACAAACCTACGTCACCCGTGCTCCCACATTAGAATTCTCCATAAATATACAAAAGCATGACACACTACAGCTTTACAAACCTGATGCGATGTGCGGTAGTTTCACACGCTGATTGTGTTGTGATAGCGCTCTGAAGGGGGAGCGATTTTTGAGCATTTTCAGCACAATAAAAGGTAACATGGTGATCTAAATATAAATGTGTTAGCAGTTAATACCCCATAGAAGTAAAATACCCCCTCTTTAAAGAATAAAATTGATCCAAAACATATTTCCAGTTGTGTTTTTAGAGGAAGGGCAGAAGAGCATTGGAATTCCCCTCAGTCGGGTTCATCTCCATTATTTTAGTCTTATCTGGTCCCTGTCAGACAGAGGCTCTCAGTACCACTCACCCAGGCACATGCAAACTCCTGTTTACAAATCTGATGTTATTCAAGTTTTATTATGCATAGATATCAGTGTATGTGTAGAGTCAGGTTCACTTCTAAAATAAAAAAACACTGATGTAATAATACACATTTTAACATTACTGATAAAAGGTAAATATGACAAGGATGAAAAAAAATGTTCAGCAAGTTTTATATTTTATCAAATACAGTCATTCGTGTGGTTTAAATTGTTAATTGCTATAGTAACAGTGCAAATGTTTTCATTACTCTGAAACCCATGCATGGAGAAGGCTAAAGTCAAAAGGCTTTTGTAGAAGAACGGTGACCTCTAGTGGTTATTAGCCGTTACTGCAAATTTTCAAGTCTTAATTTATTTAGAAGATTTTTTTAATTACAATTTATTTTTATTATTGATTTATTATAATGTATTCACTTTCTTTATTATTATTATTATTATTATTATTATTATTATTATTATTATTATTATTATTATTAATAATAAAATCTATGCATCTATATATATATAGTGGCATATGTGAAGAAACACTGAATAAATTGCAAAAAAAAAAAAGAAAGAAAGAAAAGAATGAAGAAAGAATGAAAAGAATTACTATCACAGCACAGTCACACCATTCTGTCTCTGCCATGTGATTAGTTGTTGCAGCACTAGTCCACAAATATGAGATCAGTGGACAGCGGACTCAGATTTGTCTTTGTTGTGATGTGTCCAGGGTCTGAGGATCATCTTCAGTGAATCTTCCCGGTTGGTTTTCCGGATGAGCGGGAGCGGCGGAGGTTGTGGTGCTACCGTCCGTATTTACGCCGAGAGCTTTGAGAGGGACCCCGAGAGACACAGCCGCGAGACACAGGTACAGTGAAGAAGTAACTGTAAGTAGCTGTTGTGGTTTGAAAGGTGCACTGCGTAACCTTTCTGGTGAGGGGTCTCCGTGGAGATGTTACTGCTTTACCAACACAGTATGGCATTAAACTCCTCTATCTCCATGTAAAGAGAAGCAGAGTGGACCATCGTAGGACAGCCAAGCAGCGTTCATCACACAGTTCTGCTTTTACAACACATTTTACTAATTTATCTCTAGATACATTTTTCTCATTGTACTACATGCATGTTTTATAGGTCCTATATTACAAAAAATGGACTCTGAGCTTTACACCATGTTATAATCCTCAAAAACATACCTGGAGTTGCGTTTTGTTTCATTCACACGTTTGAATAATCCTTTATTATTAGTCTGTTTACATCTCCAAAACTCAAACTGCTCTGTTCCACCTTGTGATGTCACGTAGTGGTAGTTTTCAGGTACAATTCACTTTTAGATCTTTATCCAAATGATTCTAGTGAACGCGTGTGTAATTTAAAAACGCAGTGCAGCACTCCCTGTATCACCACATGACATCACAAAGTGGAACAGAGTATTTTCTGTGTGAGAGAAGAACTCAGCCTAAATCTGCAGGGTTTGTGTGTTAAACATGTGTGAAAGAAACAAAACACAACTCCAGGTCTGTTTGTGATGGGAAAAACATTATAATATAGATTAAAAAAACTGCTTAATATGGGCCTTTCTTAGACGTATTCTCATTTCAAATAGTTGTTAATCTAAAATGTAATGTCTGGGGTCAGTATGTTCACAGTGCAGTGTGTGTTTGTTTATGAGTGAACTATTATAGAAAACAGGACTTGGCCAGAGCTCTGTAAAACTCTTCATTTGGCTGTTGACACATACATGAAGCGGGATATCTCGGCTCGCATCTCTTTAAATGATCTTATCTTTATAGCTCCACTTCTGGCACCAGGTTATAGAACATGCTACAATATTTACAGAAGACTAGGACTGCTTGGTAATGAAAACAAGGGGGAAAAACATATTTGGATCATAAGTGAAATCGTGATTATCTGAAGCTATCATTTATACAGTGTTAAACGTTAGCCTGGATAAGAGAATTCTAGATAAGATAAGAGATTTGAGATTTATTTTCAAAATCCATCGTAGATTAAATGAGAGATTTTGAGGGGCAGAAAGAACAGATTTTAAGCAAAGCAATAATTATAATCACTCTTAAAATCACATTAATATGACTGAAAGATGCACTGTGTAACTTTTCCGGTGGTCTGCTTGTGTCCGTAGAGATAGGATTGCCTGGTTTAGTATGGTATTAAACTTCATGGAGACGAGACATCGCCAGGCCAAGTTACAGGTCAGATCTGTGGAGAGGAGGCTTCATTTACAGTAAGAATACATGAAGGGTCTGGAGGCGGTTCTCTTTTTTTTTCTCCTCCCCCCATCCTCATTACGCTGGAGTGTTTATTCCCATTCCCTACCTGTCTTCCGGTCCGGTCCATGTCGTCTTCCCCATGTCATATTGTTTTGTATTTTGTAATGTACGAATCGGGTGACAGGTCCAATGTCTCGTACATGTGAAGAAATCGACAAATAAAGGCTATTCATTCAAATCAGTAACAGCATCATGGAGACAAGCAGGTCACACCCACTCACCAAAAAAGTGCCACAGTGCATCTTTAAAGGTCCTATATTACGCAAAAATAGATTCTTGTGAGCTTTAAACCATGTTATAATGTTGTTACCTCATCAAAACCTATCTGGACTTTCATTCACACGTTTGAGTAATCCTTTATTATTAGTTTGTCTACATCTCCAAAGCTCAAAATGCTCTGTTCCACCTTGTGATGTCATAAATTAACAGCAAGCTTTTACCTTTTGATCAGCAATTCCAGTGCTGAAATCATCCAAATGATTCTAGTGAAGGTGTGTGGATTTTAAAAGCACAGTGGAGCACTTCCTGTATTACCACATGACATCACAAAGTAGAACAGAGTGTTTTCGGTTTGAGAGAAGAAATAGGATTAATAATGGGAAGAATAAGAAGGGAAATTTCTTGGACACAGTAGCCCAGAATTACAACAAACAGGATATCAACAAAATATAAAAAATAATACATAAACTAATAAAAAATATGAGTAAAATTATAGTTGTGTAGCCCTACTATAAACAAGCTTAACATATTTTTGTTGTTTCTTTCAGGTGGTGCTGGGGCCTCTTATCGCCATCGCTCTAAAAATCTCCAATATCCACGAACGGACGGGACGTCGGGGCCCCAACGTGATCACATGAACCACCAGCTCCATTAGCATTAGCATTAGCACTAGCATCTGCAGTACTGGGCACAACTATGTACTTACTATGAACATTTTACAGTTTTGCTTTATATACATTCAGCTAACAGGTAACAGCCACAAAGGACACTGCACTGCAAAAAGCCATGTCAGTTTTGAAAATATGCAGATTTTGAATATTTGTATATCGTCTATAAAACGAAATGGTGCAAAAAGATTTGTTAAAAAATCAAAAGAACAGGAATGTATAGTGTAATCCTCCAAACATGGGTATTACTCTCAATAGTTCTCTCTTTTCAGTGTATACCCGCCATTTTGAGCACTTTTGTCCATTCAAAACCGGTTCAAAATAAATATATATTTTTGAACGCTTAGTTGCTATGGCTGTTGGCTTTTAAAGTGAAATTCCACAATTTATTTTAGAGTAACATATATCGTAACGTGATATTGTATCGTCAAAAGTCTCACAATAATACCGTGGGCTGTCACAATATATTGAATTACAAGTTCCTTAAATGCTTAAATGCATTGTTTTATAGTAACAATAGCTAATAAACATTGGGAACTACATATCCCATGATTCATTTCGGCACAGAAAACATGAAGTAATACGTTTTTTACTTGAATTCTTGGGGTTATGACAGTAATAATTCACACCAAAATCTTGTCAGAGTATTTTAAAAGCAAAAAAGCGTTCTAATTATATCATCCTCTCCAAAATATCGTAATAAATATCGTACCGTGAGATGCATATCGTGATAATATCGTACCGAGTGATTTGGATTTCATTACATCCCTATTTTAGAGTCCATGTATATTTTTGCAATATTGAAAATAGACTTCCATGCACATTTTTGCAAATTTCTACTAAATATTATCTGATTACTGTAAAGAAATATATACAGTTTTGTCCATATTGTCCACCACTACTCCTAATACTCAATGAACATTGAAAAATACAGATGGTAATTGCAAAACATACATTTTCCTGGACATGAATTAATATGTTTTAGCTCTTTCAATATGTTACGGTATGTAATGGTAGACAGGCTGTTTAAATGCAATATTTCAAATTCTATCTGCGGCCATTTTCACTTTGTTCACTTGTCATAACGTTTGAACTCTGCTCTCACATGTGTCACTGTATATTTTGTGTTTCATTTTAAAGAAGAAATGTAAAAAAAACCTGAAGACTGGTTTTTTATGTGTGAAAAAAGGGTATCCACGTTATATCGCTTTAGTCATTTGTGATATTCTTCAGCGTAGGAGATTTTAGTCTGCCATAAAAATTTGAGTGTGCATTGGACACTTAGACATTCTGTGATTTTAAAAGAATTTAAAAGTGGAATATACAGTATGTAGGATTCTTCTGATATGAGTTAACACCTTTCAACATTTTACACTATAACTATATGTTTACATTTTGTGTTTTTGGTTCTTATACATGATAATTATCCAGTCACAATGCAGACAGAGCTCTCTATGATGTGTGTCCCCAATATCTGATAACTAATGCTGCCTTTCAGCTTTATGAGAGCATTTTTAATAGAAGAAAACAGATTTTTTTAATAGAAAAAAAATCCAGGGCTGAAATTATGATTCACTAGAAAGGACCACACCACAACAATGGAATACAATAAAGATATTTATTTTTGATGGATAGGATTAGACTTATACAAACTTTATCGATTCACAAGGGAATTATTTGGATACAGTAGCTCACTCGTCACAATATAATATAATAACAGAGAGAAACAAAAATAAATGGTATAGCAAAAAGAGCAAGAGACAGGTGTCAAATGAGACATAATTATAAAAATAAATGTATATGTACAAGTCAAAATAAAATAGAAAAATAAGTAATAAACTATAAAATAAAATATAAAATCACAGCTATAAACGAGACAAGAACGACAGTGCAAATAATATGCTGATTGACACGGCATAAGGTCTGTTACTTCAGATTAAGTTGTACTGTTACATAAGGGTGAGTTGTTGTACAGTTGTAGGGAGTATTATAGTATGAATGTAGTCCTGAATCTCTCACTGTTTGAGCGGAGCTGTAGGAGCCTGTTGGAGAATGAGCTCCTCTGTCCTTCTATAGTCTGGTGCAGTGGGTGAGTTGTTGTACAGTTGTAGGGAGTATTATCTCCTCTGTCCCTCTATAGTCTGGTGCAGTGGGTGAGTTGTTGTACAGTTGTAGGGAGTATTATCCCCTCTGTCCCTCTATAGTCTGGTGCAGTGGGTGAGTTGTTGTACAGTTGTAGGGAGTATTATCTCCTCTGTCCCTCTATAGTCTGGTGCAGTGGGTGAGTTGTTGTACAGTTGTAGGGAGTATTATCTCCTCTGTCCCTCTACAGTCTGGTGCAGTGGGTGAGTTGTTGTACAGTTGTAGGGAGTATTATCTCCTCTGTCCCTCTATAGTCTGGTGCAGTGGGTGAGTTGTTGTACAGTTGTAGGGAGTATTATCTCCTCTGTCCCTCTACAGTCTGGTGCAGTGGGTGAGTTGTTGTACAGTTGTAGGGAGTATTATCTCCTCTGTCCCTCTATAGTCTGGTGCAGTGGGTGAGTTGTTGTACAGTTGTAGGGAGTATTATCTCCTCTGTCCCTCTATAGTCTGGTGCAGTGGGTGAGCAGTTTGTCCAGTGTCCTCCTGTCCCTCACTGTGACAAATGTCTCCAGCTCACACCCGATCAGGTGACCCGCTTTACGGATCAGTTTGTCAACTGGACCCCTGCTCCTTGAAGATGATGTCTTCAGGCTGAAGAATGGACAAGAGACACGGGGTAGGGAAGGGGAGATAGGGCGTGTAGAAAGGGCTTCTGGGCAATTGAAGGCGTGGTTGAGCTAAGCTGTGGTTGGCTGAAGTGGAGGTTGAGGTGTGGTCCTGCTCCTGAATCTCAGTCAGTCATATTAACTCCACTTATAGGGACGGTGTATGGAGTTTAAAAACACAGTGGAGCACTTTCTGTATTCCCATGTGACATTACAAGGTGGAACACAGTGTTTTCTGTTTGAGAGAAGAACTCTAAATTTGAAGTGTGTGTGTGTTAAACATGTGTGAATGAAACAAAACACAACTCCACATATAATTCTGATAAGGAAAAAAACATTATAACATGGATCAGAATAGTGTAATATGAACCCTTTACACAAACAAAAATAATCAAACATGATGCTTGTATCACTGACGCGTCTTCTTGCACAGATCTTTACTGCATGGGCTCAGATCTCATAAAGCTGAGACTGTGTCATTAACAGGGCAGTATAATGTGCAGTGGATATCCTCCTGGATGTATTCACTCTCTTTATCTGTCAGCCATTACACATTATTGCCCCGTTCAACTCTTTATAATGTCACCCTCTGCCCCAGTGAAGAATGCATGCACCAACAAGACGGGCTCCACGTCACAAAGGTGCACGCAAAATTTCTTAATAAACTTGGAAAGCAACCCTAATGCATTTTTTTAACTGAAATAATTGTCTAATTTTGCATAATTAATAGGGATGGGACAAGATCTCGTACCACAAGATCTCACAAGACCAATTTGCTACAAGATTGTGCGTACATGAGATTTTTCCCCCATGTGTTTACATTTGGATAGGACGAAAAAAACATTGAACGCTGGTAAGTAAACATTTTGAGAAGCTGCAGTTCCAAAAAGCAGTGCACAAATGACCGCTAAAGTACTCAATAAAATATGTAAAAAATGTAAAGGCCAAAACTGAATTGAACACCACAATTTATTTACTACAATTTATATTAAAATCTCGCCTCGATCTCGTGGACCTTATCTTGTGTCTAGTCTTGTCCACTCCTAATAATTAATAATCCATAATCATTAATATCCAAGTATTTTACTCATATTAGTATACCACATTTTAGTATAATTGACCACACACATATTAGTCCATTAGTCCAGAGAGGTTCAGACAGAGCAGCACCTACAGTTAGCTTCACACGCCCAGAGAAAGTTGATGGCATCAGCTGCAAAGTATCAGTAGTTTTAGTGGCAAAAGCTATCAGTATTTTTTGAAAAGTTCCATATCTTAGCTTTATATTTTGTTGTGATATCAGTTCTCCAGGTTGGTTCTGCAGGTTATTTTGTGATGTAGACGTTGTTAGTCAAGTAAATCTTCATTTATTTAAGATTTCAATTAAGATTATATGATTTTTATTAGATTATATTTTCTATGTTATAATGTTGTTTCCTCATCACAAACAAACCTGGAGTTGTGTTTTGTTTCGTTCACGTGTTTAACACACAAACCTGCATATTTAGGCTGAGTTCTTCTCTCAAACTAAATGTCATGTGTTAATACAAGAAGTGCGCCACTGTGTTTTTAAACTCCACACATCTTCACTAGAATAATTTGGATAATTTCAGCCCTGGAAGTGCCAATCTCTACTGAACAAAAGGTAAAATGTAGCTGTTAACTTGAAAACTAACAGAATGAATGAGTGTGAATGAAACAAAACACAGGTAACAACATTCTTACATCAGCTTTGTGTAATATAGGACCTTTAAATTCTAATTTACTTTATCTGTGAGTGAAAATTTGTATAGGTTTACTACCATCATTAAATAAATAAATACTATTAATTGAATTTACATAAACACGTCATTAAAAGACAACTGAAACAGATCCACAAAAGTAAAAGTAGTTTTCTCTTTTGACAAACACCACATCATTTTGCCCTTGTCTCTTTAATCTTTAATCATTTGCCTTTATGGGACATGAAGTTATGGGACATGAAGTGTCATGAGATGAAGGATGTTTTCAGGAGGATCAGGCTGAGCACAGCAGCAGTAAAGTGTGGGAACAGTGGACTTTATCATGGAGCGAGGGCACTTGTACAGGCCTCTTACAAAGCCTGGGCTGCAGAACTGCACAGACTTGTGTTAAATATATAAACATTTCAAATTTTAGACTTATTTTAAAAGTTCTATATTACATAAAACTCTTGTGAGATCGTTACCTCCTCGAAAACATACCTGGAATTGTGTTTTGTTTCATTCACACATGTCTGAGTAACCCTACATCTCAAAACCTCAAAATGCTCTGTTCCACCTTGTGATGTCATGTAGTAGTATTTTTCAAGTTAACAGCGACCTTTTACCGTTAGCTCAGAGATTAAAACACAGTGGAGCACTTCCTGTATTACCAGTGTTTTCTGTCTGAGAGAAAAACTCAGTCTAAATATGCAGGGTTTATGTGTTAAAATGTGTGAATGAAACAAAACACAACTCCAGGTCTGTTTGTGATGAGGAAACAAGATTATAACATAAATCAGAAAATAGCATATACTTAATCTTAATTGAAATCTTAATTAAATAAAGATTTAATTGACTAACAACCTCTACATCACAAAATAACCTACGGAACCCACCTGGGGAACTGAAATTAAACATAATATGGGCCCTTTAAAACTTCATCTTTTGTGCTCATGTTAAGCTTTCGGGAGTTATGCAAGTCTGAGCGATGCTATTTTAATTTACCTAATGTTGTATGTGGCAATTCCAGGGAATTCCAGAAAATATATGACAACAGATTTATTTCCTGAAATGAATATTTAAACTTCCAGAAACGTGTGCTGTCTTTCTGTAAACTGACTGCATTGCATTTTGGGCAGAGAGATTCCTTCCTAGAGCTCAACTATAGTTTTTATCAGTTTCTCTCACAGATTTGACTGATGTTAGCCCATAAATATATATACATACAGTATTTACCACAGGCATTATTAGAGATAGGCATTTAGAGGCTTATATTTTTCCAACTGAAATTTATTTTATTTGAGTGATTCCCAGGTTGAGAGTGAACGCCGGCCCGGGTGCAGACCAAACTGGAGGTGCGTGAGTTGTAAAAGGGTGCAAAGACAATGCTCTTCAATTAAAAGTCAATATATTACTCTCTTCAAATAAAATACAAATACTTTAAATGAGGTTGCAGTGCACCCTTTTGCACCCCTGTATAAAAAAAAGGACATATGAACTGTATTATTGTGTTAAGTAATTTGAGCAGGCCTGAAACATGATGAATTATGATACATTTTGTGATAGATAATTACACAACATTGACTTTTGTGAGCTTTAAACCATGTTATAATGTTGTTTAAAGTTAACAGCTGCCTCTGACCTTTTTTTTTTAGTCAAAATTGGCAATTCCAGGGCTGAAATCATCCAAATTATCCTAGTGAATGTGTATGGTGTTGAAAAACACAGTGGAGCACTTCTTTTATTACCACATGACATCATAAGGTGGAGTGTTTTTTTTTGTGCCTTTAACTCTCGCCTTTTTACTTTTAAAGAGCGCCTCAAACTTGATGAATAGCACGGTTTTGTGGACTGGGTGTCATTATTTGCGGAGGACAATTTCTATGGATAACGTGGATGAGATGCTGCACTTTAAATTTACCACTTTACGAGAGGTGAGTAATAAAATCTTCTCATTATTTTCACTATATTTGTATCTTGCGTCTCTGTGTCCGTCACTCCTCTGCTCTGACGCTCTGTTTTATTGGCTGTTACCGTAGCATTGCTGATGTTTGGTGGTTACGATCTGACAGAGCAGCTCAGAGTCACACTGACACCACACACGAGGAGCACAGCGGCTTCAGAATCGCACACAAAGACACAAAGTTGGGTCACGCCTCCCTGAACTCGGGGAGAAGCAAATCGCACAACCCCTACATTGCAAATGTGGAACCAACCTGGAGAACAGAGGCATTACACAGCACAGACAA